>SCLH01002098.1:87386-164914 GCA_004367855.1 Oikopleura vanhoeffeni
AAAAAAAAAAAACCAAACAAAGAAATCAAAGAAATCACAAATCTTTTGCGCTTGACAGCTTCCATGACGGGTTTTATTTTTTTCAGTAAACCTTAAGGTGGTAGCAATTACGGTCGAAAAACGGTCATTTAAATCAATGTAAATTCCAATTTTTCTCAGAGTTGGATACCACTTTTTGAGCTGAAAAACCCCCCCACATACATATCGTGTGTCTAATATCCCAGGTGGTGGTCTTAAAGAAACTGAGTGTTGTTTTAGATTTGAACTGTCCACCACAGACGAACCGTATGAAATATCACAAAAAAGTTTGTTTGTACATCTAACTGGAAACTAAAAAATGCTTGACCTTGGAGGTAAATTTTTTTTCAAATTCGAATTTCAAAGACCCAATATGGTTAGAAATTGAAACAAGAATAAATTCTAAGACTAATGCGGAAAATAAAAGTCCCAAAATTTAAGTTTTTTCAGTAATGACAAAATTGACATTCTATCGACGATGACTCATTATTTCTCCCTTTAAACCGGAATTATGGTATGCGGCATACCGTATGCCTAGGAGCGCACCGGGTCCAATTTAAGTTTTACAAACGGTCGAAATTAACGAAAAACGGAAAGAAAAATCTTAAGCAGAATTCAAAGGCAAGAATTATGAAAAAAAAATACAAAAGAGATGAATTTTGCCGCGTTATAATAACCGTTATTGGTTTAAGATTACCCGTTTCACCTTCGTTAAGCTCGTTAAGGTTTAGCCGATACTTGTTTTCGTGTTCCCTGACAATTTGGCATCTTAATACCGGGGGGGGGGGGGGCGGGGGGGGGGGGGTGGGGGGGGGGGGGGGGGCGGGGGCCGGGACGCCGCGGGGGGGGGTGGGGGGAAATTATCCGGCGTCTGGGAAAAATTTTGGAAAAAGATTTAGAAGTCAGTCTCTTGATAAATTTTTCCTTCAAAATGGACGAAAATTTTTTCACAAATTTTCAAATTTTTCTCAAAAAATTTTATTTTCAAAAGTTTAGCAAATTTTTTGTGGAACAACGGCTCTAATTCTGGAAAAATCAGGTAAATGGAGTTTTATATGCTAAAATCGAAGTTAGTTGCTCTAAATGGGCGTTTTAGAAAGTCCATTTCTGACCACTATGATGCCAAAACAACTTTTTTTTGTGCCCGGAATCGTTTTTTTCAGAGTTTCAACAACCCCCGTTGAGGCAAAGAATTGTATCAACTACTGTGTTCTCTCGTTGTTTTACCGGACGCTCCCTACGTATGCCAAATATCTAAATTTTGATGTTAAAGATTCTCCATTGTACTGTTTTATTTGTAGAAAATCCAATAACCGGTCAAACCGAGGATTACGATAGAGCAAAAAAATATCAAAAAAACTGGGGTTGACTTTTTTAGTTTCCAATAAATGAAAAAAACCGTTTTGTTATATCTGTATAACGGTTCGTCCTGTGGCACTTCAAATCTGTCACATCTAAAAAAAATGCCTGACCAAAAGTGGACTTTAGTATGCCAATTATGGCAATAATTGTTTTTAGATTTCCAGACGAAAGCCTGCCAAAAGTACCACTATTAAAAATTTCCAATAATTAGGCTTTTAGGTTCACCACGTGTCCAGCCAAACCTAGGAAGTATTGGAGAAACGATTGTACATTCGTAACTGAACAAAGATTATTTACCGCTGAAATTTTTTAAGTTCCGAGGCTCTACCGATAATCAGCTTAAAACACCGGGAAAAAAACCATTTAGATTAATATTTTAATTGCTTGAAGCGTTTGCAGAAGTTTTTTTTCCTGTTGTAAACAAAATACCGGGTTTTCTTATTACCAGTAAAGCTTGAAAGCAGAAAAAAACAAAACCCTGTTTCCTGTAATATTTTTCAGATATTCAATAAAAAGCGCTTTTCCGTACAATTGACATTTTGCTGGACCTTCTAATAATCCACCTAAGATACAACCTGTTTCGAAATATATTCAAACATAAACCCAGCTCACATAATTGTTTTAAACATTACCTTTTTAATTTATATTTTGTAAAAGTCTGCTTTAAATTTACAATCATCCAGTTTTTGTTGCCTTCAGAACTCTGGTCGAGGGGAACCTGCTTGCACCGATATTTTTAAGATTTTAAAACTCTAAAACGAAATATTTAAACGAAAAGAGACTGAAAATGCTTATGTGTCGGGTTCTGTTTTACTAGGATTACTATAGAAGCCATTTTCGGTCAAATGGCTAAATTTGTCTTCACTAAAACAGCCCGTATTTGGTATACGTTTTTCAGTTCAGTGTAAAAAGATGGGAGGCCCTTGGGGCGCCAGAGCGGCGTCTGGGTTTTGGTACAGAGAAGAAGAAGCAGTGTTTTGTCAGGGAGGCAAAATTTATTTCTAAAATATTTTTCTCTATTCCTCCGCTTCTGTCCTTTACCTTGTCCTCTTTTTCTTACTTTTCTTTCCTACAATTTGAAATATTATTTTAGTTTGGGTTTTTGGTTCGATTGACACAAAATTTAGCGCTTGGGATAACTCTATTCCGATCTCTACACCAGGTGATTGTTGGCACAATCATATTTTTTTAACTTTTCTTCAATATAGAAATTAATATATGTTCTACCGGATTACACTTAATTTTTGATAGTATAAGAATCGATAAAAAAAATTATACGCTGATGTAAATCTATATTCCAAAAAGCGTTTACATAAAGTTTTCGTAACACATTTAATCTTCAGTAATTATGACAAGAAGTATGGGAAAAACTTAGTTTAAATAAAGATCATACGCATTGTCGTTAATATATACCGAAAATATCCCTGTTGCGCCTTTCTCAAGCACGCGCCATAACTTTGAAGAAAAGTGACCAATAAGATGCGGTATTCTTGAATTTAAGCGACAATCGAGTATTGTGATTGCACTAGCTCAAATTATGGGAAACGCTTGCAGAGCGAAGGCGCGATTAGGGATAATTGTTCGATATGCATACATCTCATATAATATTTTGTTCCATACCACCTAGATTATATATGCTAATAATATAATTCAAGATTTAAAAAAGTAATTCGACTTACGAGCCCCTGGTCATTTTTTTTTGCCATTTTTAACCCGAACATTTTAAATATCAATGCAAATTGAAAACTACTCATCCAATTGAGTTCTTTAATAGCTCAAACTGAGCACCAATATTGAAAAAGAATATAAATTTTAAAAGTTGGTCAATCCAGACCCATTGTTTTTCAATTTTTTTAACAAAAATGATCATTAAAACATTTTCAGTTAATTCTCAAAAATGGTCCGATTTTTTTTATTTTACTATTCACTATATTTTGTGTCAGTTTGAGCTTATCTAGATTCTTAATCAATGATCGTTTTCAAAAGCCAAATTATATAAATTATGGCTAAAAAAAGTGGCAAAAAAATGACCAGGGGCCCGTAATCGATATGCATTGACAAAATTCAGAAAATGTATGTACGAATTTCGAACATTCTCACTCTGTGGGGTATCCAAACACCCAGGACATTCCTTTGTTTAAGTGGAAGTCGTGTTTTTTTATGAATGACAATATCACTTGACTGGATTACCCTAACCGAAACAATTGCTTTATTTCATGAGCAAAAGTTTTATTACATCAAATAGGAAAAAAAGTTTCATTTACGTTTGTTTTAACACACTAGTCGGAAGCGTTATCAAAGATGTTAAAATTTTAAACTGATTGATTTCCGTTAAAGAAGTCTCCAACACTTTTTTTCGACCAAACTTAAACCAAAATCCTGCTGCCAAATGTAACATTTTATTAAAAATACGACCGTGACATTTCGGGAACTCTCTGGCAAATTAAATTGTTTTACTGAGCAGAGGTGCCAAATTCATTCAAATAATAGGAAACGGTACTTTAAAATGGCGGAATGAGAAACTGTCATTTGTTAAAAAGATCTCAAAATGTTGTGTATTATTTTGGCTAAAGCCTTATTGACTACGGCTGTACAATAGTGACGTAGCATTCATGAACTAGTTATTTGTGAGCCCTCCAGCATATTTTTCGAAAGTGTGAGGATTTTCCTGCTTTAAAATCGAATGGTTATTAAAATCCAATTAAGAAACTATAAAATATTTTTTTTTATAAAAATTGAATTTTTGAAGACTTCTCAAAAAAAAACACACCAGTTAAACTATAAAATAGTAAAGCAGAATCGATGGCAATTACTGAAAACGATTTCTAGAAAGGTTTATTGTTGAGACGGAATCTTAATTGGGTACTTCGACTAAATGGATGTGCAATGAAACGCGGAAAGTAATATTCCATATAAATTATATAGGCATATAAATTATGTATAGGCAGCGCAAAATTGAAAGTTTCAACGCGATCTATAAAATTTAATTAATTAACTAAAGTAGTTTTTTTTTCAAAAATATTTTTTTCCTTCCTATTTTCGAAGTTGAAATTATGCCTTCAGATGACCTTTTATTCAAATTTCTGGAATGTTTATTATTTTGTCTTTCCCAAATTTCTTCAGTTTACACTCTTGCAATTTTTTTTGTATCAAATTTGAACAAAAAAGTTTTTCAATAATGATTTTCTAACCAACAGGAGCCTCAATTTTTATATTCCGATAATTTTGTTTGGTGACCCCCCTAAAATCTAAGAAACCGGTACGAACCGTGACAATAAAACATAAAACTTTGTTCATTTATACTTGCACATTCATTTACCATATAAAATGTATGGTCTTGGAAAAGTTCCATTTTGTCCGATCAGACAGCCTTTCTTTCGGAGTTTCGTAAAAATGCGTAGGTTTTGTCAGACTTCACAGCGATAATAACATTATGTATATCGAGGTTAATATTTAGTTTATTTCTAGTCGGTTCAAGAACTTTTCTTATACATGAAAGATAAAAAAAAACCCGGTGAAAACAATGACCTTCATCAAGTGTTTTAACTAACCACCATGACGAAATAAATCTTAATGGCCGGATATAAGTTCAGCCAAAAAAGTGGTAGCAAATTCTTTGGATGTGCTAGAAGATAATTCATCTGCTTTAAATAATTGTCTATAGAACGCAAAATATAATTTAATTATTTATTATTCAGATGTTATTCGCGGATTATTATTTTCAACAAATTATCCTTTTTCGGAAATCTGGCTGAAAAGGTGATTTACTAAAATTTACCTAAAAGATCAAAAAATGAGCTCGAGTGACGTTACTATGATCATAATTAGCGGTTTCCAACGGCAATCACCTTTGTTTTTATCNAAAATAGTCTTTTGATCAGAGAACATGTGAACTTTGAATTAAATTCATATGTAGCTGTTTTTAAGGACACAAAGAAACATTTCTACGAAGTCGAAGCTCAGACATGGTATAATCAAACGGTTTTTTGCATCGTGTACCTGTCCAAAATTCAAACACTAATTTTATATTCGTTTTTACCAGTCAACCGGTAAATGTCGTTCTAAACGTTATTTTTTGGGAACTTTCTAGACCAATTTTTAGTTAAATTGATATTTATTCTGACTAAAGTGAACCCAAGAAATCTTATATTGACATTTGTTTGTTTAATCTAGAACAAAATCGAGAAGTTTCAAAATTCTGTGAAATCCTATTTTACCGGTTGAGAATGGCCTGTTGACTGGGAAAAACGAAAACAAAATTAATGTTTGAATTTCGGATAAGTAAACGATGCAAAAGCCGTTTGATGATACCATGTCTGAGCTTCGACTTCGTCAATATATTTCTTTGTGTCCTTTAAAAAAACAGCTACCATGGTATACCATAAGAATTCAAAAAATGCGCGGTTTCAAGATATCATAATCTACCCGGATATGAATTGGGCCAAAATATAACTTTTGAACAAGAGTATTTAGCAAAAACAGGTGAACTTGAGGCTTGTACAATCAACTCGGGGGCCGCTACAAGCTTGGACATATCATGTTGATTGTACAGCCAAGCAGAGCCCCCCATCTCTGATTGGCTGTACAATCAACATGATACGAAAAGATGACTTATAGTTTGCGACAAACGTCGCTGCGCGTCGAGTTGATTGTAACTAATCTAAAAGGAAAAATGAAGATTTTCTAGTAGTCTAACCGATGTAAATACCGGTCTAAACATTGCATTCAAAAGTGATTTTCTGACACGAGGGGGCCCAAAAAAAATTTTCCTTCGGATCATTTTATTTTGTGACGATAACCTAAAGTCATATAACACAAATAATCTCAAATATATGATCAAGCATATCAAGTATTTACCTTTTTGGGTTTAGAAGGTGTGTCATCCCCTTCGACTGTCGTATCGGCATCCATCGTAACTTCTTCTTCCTTTGGTTCCTTTTTAACTTTTTTTTCCTTTTTAACCTTCTTGGCAGCGGGGGATTCGGTGACTTCGGCTTTCTCGGATTTTCGTTTGATCGATGTATCTTCACCGGCGTCGTATTTAACCACTTCGGATTTATGTTTATATTTGTCGCCACCACCAAAACTTTTTCTAAAAATAAAGTTTTTTACTTTTTTTAGAATAAAAACGTCATTTGAGGTGTTGTTTGAGCTTCTGCCCAAAAAAATTTCAAAACAGCATATTTAATTCCTTTTCAAAGATTGCCTATAATAATTATGGTTTTTGAAATATCAAAAAGAGTACAAATAGAAAAGTTTTTTGATTTTTCCATTATAGAAATCTATATTTGAAAATAAAGCAAACTTCAATTACGCGTATTCTCTACAAAAAATGATATAAAACTGCTAGATGTACTTAATTTGTGTTATACACAAAAATGTTCTATTTAAATTCGAATTTAACTACAAAATAAAGCAATTTTAATCAAAAATGATGCGTGTTTGCACCTAAAAGTGACATAGTGTATATCATATTTAAAAAAAAAATTATGAACATTTTTAAAGAACAATTTTGTCTGGAAAGAATCGTTCAGCCGAAAAAATTTAATATTTTATGCGTCTAGACACATTTTTCTAAGAAAAGAAATTACTAGAAATCAATATAAAACTGTCAAAATTTAACACTTGAGTTAGGGGTAATGAGACTCAGTAGATTTAGCATTTTTTTTGTCTAGACTGATTTAGACAAAAACGTTATTATGAGCTCAACAGGTTGCGCTAAAGGTGATATTTTGATTCATTTTTAGGAAACTGTCCTTGCTAAACAACAGATTCCATCAATTTAGTTTTTGAAATGGGAAGACCAGTAGATATGTTATAACTTTTGACTGAGTCGATTTTTTTTTAATCTCATCTGGTAGTATTCTCTGGTGGTACATTCTCAGCGAAATCTATTAGCGTCGAGAACCCCTTTAATACTTCAAATTCCTAGTTTAATCTATAAATTATAATATTGTTCATATGAATCATATAACATTGCCACATCAAAAATTGAATAAACAGGACCAATTATTGTGATAACTACCAAGAACGTCCGAAAAACCATTTATTATTTAAACAAATCTCATTTCTATCTAATTTGTAAAATATAATTAAATACAATCGTACGTTATTGTAAAAATAATATTTGTGGCTCATATATGAATATATAATATGACGCAAAACGGTTGATTGACGCAATAACAGAAGAAGCCGATAATTTTTGAGATCCTACAATTCTATGAATCAGAACTAAAATATTTCCGTAAAGTTATTTTCATTTGTTTTGATAGTTCGGTATAAGATGAAATGACCAAAAACTGAAGAAATCTAAATGCAGTTAAACTCACAAATAACCTGAAAACACACAATAAACACTGGTTTAAAAAAATCCGAAAAAACAATTATTTAATTAAATCAGTGCATATTGTGTGCATTCAGGTAATTTATGAAATCTAACTGTATTTACATCTTTTTAGTTTCTGATGATCACATCCTAGCCGAAATATAAAAACAAATAAAAGTTAATAATTTGAAAATATTTTTTATATGAGGCTTCATTTCGTAAGGAGGAAGTGCCTGCAAATATATTGTGCTTATAAAGTTTGGTTAAAGAGATTAAAAATGAAAAAAAAATAACTTCCATGACCTTCAGTTCACTTACCAGGTGTCGCCAAAGTAAAAATTTTGGGAAGTTTTTCTGGTAAACTACACGTACAATCAAGCTTAGGTAGCTGTTTTTTTAAAGGAACCCACCCGCGATAGCATCATTACTCGAAACTCAGATAAGATATCGTCAAACGGTTTTTTGCATCGTGTACCTGACCAAACTTCAAACGATGAAAATTTTTGTTGATTTTCCCAGTTAACTGGACCACCGGTAAATGTGGTTCCGAACCGGTAAATATCGGTTTTCAGAGAATCTTACGGTAGATTCTTATGAAAACCTGCGGTTATGGTCAGTTTTTCATCAGAAATTTTTTGGTGACATTTATTTTGACACGCGACACCTCCAGTGGTGTCAAATGACACTGTTTTGTATTTTTATTACTACTGAATATATCTGGATGGTAAAATACTTATNACCATAACCGCAGGTTTTCATAAGAATCTACCGTAAGATTCTCTGAAAACCGATATTTACCGGTTCGGAACCACATTTACCGGTGGTCCGGTTAACTGGGAAAATCAACAAAAATTTTCATCGTTTGAAGTTTGGTCAGGTACACGATGCAAAAAACCGTTTGACGATATCTTATCTGAGTTTCGAGTAATGATGCTATCGCGGGTGGGTTCCTTTAAAAAAACAGCTACCTTATTATTATCTGACATAACAAGTCATATCGAAAATCCTGCCTATGCGTCGAAATTTATCACTACGTCACAAGAATAGAAAGTGACCAATGAAATCACTGGATTCTCGAGAAGTGACCAATGAAATCACTGAATTTCTCTATTTGTGACGTAGTGATAAAATTTGACGCATAGGCAGGATTTTCAATATACAGTGCTCACTCCCTAACTGGCAGAAGTTGATGGAGGTGTTATGTGCATATATGTTAATGAGAGCCCCAAAAGACAGAATTGCAAAAAAATTCTAAAATACTGTGAAATATCTTTTCTCGAATTTTTATGGTTTTTGAAATATCAAAACAGCAAAAGTTGAAAACTTTTTTTGATTTTCGCTTCGAAAACACTTATATAAAAGTATTGATAGCGGACTGAAAATTATGGATGTGTTTAAATTTTACATATGTATTAGATCTTGCAATTTACCTGGCACCACCAATTTTGACTTTTCTTAATTCTAATTCTCGTGCTCTTTTTTCGAGTCCTGCTCGTGCTTCTAATGCGAAATCAACATTTGTTTCATCATCACCCTCACATAAGGCGTCGTATCGGATTGCGAGAGCGGCCTTTGCAGCCAACATTCGGGAAATTTTACCTAAAAATGGAATCAGTGTCAAAAATAAATATTCCTAAAAATAGTAAACTCCGGTAATTTTTTATCGTTTATATCAACAAACGTATGGCGATTTTCAATTAAACAGAATATTAGCGGCTCAAATTTTGATAGATATTTATCTTAAGAAAGCCCGGTAAAATTTAAAAAATATCGTATGTGCCAGATCCGAGCTATCATCAAGATAAATGAGCCATCTAAAAACCAGGCATTAACTGAAACATAATTTCTATAAATATCATTTATTATTATAAACATCATTACAAAGTAATGAACGCGAGCCAATCAGAATGCATCAGTTACATTCTAGAGCATCCCTCGCTAGCTAAAATATTGCATGATTTTCATATAAATATGTGCTAGGAAAAATAAATTCAGTAGGTAGTTTTTTTATAGGTGCGACAGATTTCACTTTTCACCGCAGACGAACCGTATGAGATATAACAAAACATTTTTTTGCATTCAACTAGAAACTAAAAAAGCTCAGGCCAAATTTTTTTTTTAATTTTCGAAAATTTTTTCCAAAATTAAGTTTTCTCACGATTTTTCATAATGACAAAGTGGTAAAAAGTGAAATCTGTCGCACCTATAAGAAAAACTACCTTAGTTAGTTTTTTTAGGTGACCCTAGTCATGACGATTACGGGAAAACAATAGGCGGTATCGAGAAACGTTTTTTGCATTCAACTGCCAACTAAAAAAGCTAAATGGAGAAATTTTATTAAGTTGATTTGACATCCGGTTCACCGGATATAAACCGGAATGTAATTTTTTGGTACTGTGGTTTGCGTCTATAAGGACAGCTGAGATTTTGCCATATTGTCCTTAGCTTTTGGTGCCATATTGTCCTTATTTTTTAAAATTGCTCTAAAAATTTCAAAAATAACGGTGAAGAGCTGAAAACATAAGCCAAAGTTTCAATTCTTAACAATAAAAAAATATTTTTGAGAAAAAATAGTGAAGACCTTTTTTTTTTGCTCTTCGGTCAAAATTTTTCGAAAAAGAGGTGTTTTATAGATAATTTTATGAAAAACACCTATTTTAGAGACAAATTTGCCATATTGTCCTAAGGTTTTGCCATATTGTCCTTAGGTTTTGCCANTTTTTTGCATTCAACTGCCAACTAAAAAAGCTAAATGGAGAAATTTTATTAAGTTGATTTGACATCCGGTTCACCGGATATAAACCGGAATGTAATTTTTTGGTAGGTTCGAATCTCGGTGGGCCCAAAATTTTTTTTTCTTCAAATCAGCCGGAAAGCTTAATTTTTACGTTTGTTCGTTCTTATATCACGATTATCTACACATTAACTGCTTGAACTATATTTTTGATGAATTCCTGGAAGAAAGAAACGAGATTCGATTTTTTTTTTAAATTTAAACTGAAAATGCTTATAACGTTCCCAATATTTGTCTTGTACCACTGTGCACTTTTGCGCGCCTCCACACCTATAACTTAACTAAGGCCAACCAATCACAGGCGCGGGTTCAAAAGCTTGCTGTGGGAAACACATTTATCGACGATATAATAGATCTCCGGTTACCGGTGAGCCGGTAGTCCGTGAAAAAGAAAAAAAAATCTCCATTTAGTTTTCTTAGTTAGCAGTTGAACGCAAAAAACCATAGGCGATATCGAGAAACGGTTTTCCGCATTCAACTGACAACTAAAAAAGCTCAATGGAGAATTTTTATCTTTCTTCTTGGACAACCGGTTCACCGGTAACCGGATATCTTTTATATAGGCATTTTCAGTATACAATTTGAGCAAAAAAACCGAAACTCGTTTTTTCTTCCTGGAATTCATCAAAAATATTGTTCAAGCATTAAATGTGTATAAAATCGAAATATAAAAATGAACAAAGATAAAAATTGAACTTGCCGGTTGATTTTGAGAAAAAAAAATTTGGGCCCACCGAGATTCGAACCTATCAAAAAAAATTATTATTATTATATTCGATCAACTTAATAAAATTTCTCCATTGAGCTTTTTTAGTTGGCAGTTGAATGCAAAAAAACGTTTCTCGATATCACCTATGATTTTCCCGTAATCGTCATGAATAGGGGTGGTTCCTTTTATTAAAAACTACCTAAAGAGGGTTTTTTATCTCAGGCAAAAAGTGGTATCAATAAGGTTGAATGATCTCGATAATAGTTTATCCAATTCAAGAAATTCAAATTGTATCCTAGAGCAAATGAGTTGATACCCGTGATATTTAAATGTTCAGAAAAGGGAAAGTCGTCACCCAGTTCAAACTGATAATCAGAAGTAAAAACCGGTATTTTAACCAGTAAAAATATTTTTATTTAGCTTATATTTTTTATACTACCTAATGTTTATTTCAATTTTTTCATTAATACCAGGGTATGTACAAGTAGGTACAAGTAGTTAAAAAGGTTAACTTTTGACCGGTTCGCTCCGAAATACAATACATTTCGCATAAAGTTAATGCAATAACTAATGTAGTGTTTGACTACACATTCATATATTTTTGCCGACACGCCTACGCGTTTTTGAACATTCCGTTTCATAAACTAAAAAAGCTGAAGAAAAAAATATTGAAATTTATTTTTTAAAATAATGAATTTAATTGTTCCGAACATTTTTTTTGCCATATTGTCCTTATTGAGGGACGGACCAAAATCAAAAAGCGTAGGTTTTGACCATATTTTTGCCATATTGTCCTTATAGAGGGTGTTTTTATAGACGCAAACCACGGTATGGTATTCTCGTAAATTATGAATCTTGACGTACCTTTGTGTTTTGGTGCAGCCTGCCCGACCATAGACGCATGGTAGATAAGACCGTATTTTGGGGTATCCTGCTTAGTTTTAAGCGCTCTGAAAAGGGCCTTTTCGGCACCAAGGATCTGAACTGTGGAGGCGGGATGTTTGGCCAAGTTCAAAAGAGATCCGGCGTGGGCGATCAAACGGGCACCAACTAATTCTCCAACAAGAACAGTGGTATTTGGAGCAATGGCAGCCATTCGATTCTGAGAAAAGAAATTTATTTTTTGACACATAAAAACGATTTATGTTAAATTTAGCTTGAATTATTCCAAATGCATCTTCATAAGGTGAAGAAACACTCATCATGAGAAGTTTTTTTGGTCACCACTATCAGTGTGGCACACACATCCAGCAAACCTTTTCAGACCCTTCATTTAAAAATGACAAGAATGATCAATTTATAATAAAAAAAATCCAGGAATAATATAAATTATCTAACCGGTACACATCCAACTCGTACAGGTTTTTTGATAAAATGCTTATATTAATAATATCCCAAAAGGCCGAATTGCAGGAACAGAAATTGGAAAATAATCTTTTTTAATATCATATTATAGCTTTCCTCGATTTATTATGGTTTTTAGGTATGTGGAGACCAAAAAAACTACCTTATGTTGAGCCTTTTCTTATCTTATCGCGATTTATTTGAAATAACCTAAACATACAGGGTGTAAGGTTTTTACCTTCTTTTTTCCAAACTGGTTACACTTGATTTCCGCCGTTTTGATTGGTTGTCAGAAGAGTTTTCTCAGATTCAACAAATCAAAACGGCGGAAATCAAGTGTAACCAGTTTGGAAAAAAGAAGGGAAAAACCTTACACCCTGTAATTGTAACTAATATATGATATATTGTTATAATAACTTGAGTGTTACCTTGAGGTATTCATAAAGCTGGGCTCTATATTCTGTAATTTCGATCACTTGATCCGCCAGTTGCATGATATTAGACATATCATCTTCACTAACATCAGTTCCCATTGAAACTTCAGCCAACTCTTTGACTTGTTCTTCAATCTCTTCTGGGAGAATGTCACTAGAATAACATCGGTTACTTTTATACAAATTGTTTGGAAGCGGAATAAAGATAACGGTCACCGAGTCAAAATAGTTTTTTTTTAAGAAATGCGATTTAGGAAATGGGCAAATTACTAACTTTTAAACCGTCGATATCAACGAAACACGGGGAAAAAATCTTGAGCAGAATTCAAATGGAAAATAATATTAAAAACAAAATCGGATTTTTTACTGGTGATAATACTGATTATTTGTTTAAATTACGAGTTGCAGTTTAAAGTAAAGTCGGATGCCATCTTATAGTGACCGTGATAGCTCTGGGAAAATTTAAGAGAAAATATTTCCTTTAGAAATGAGTGAAAATTTTTTTCAAATACTATATAGTATACGAGTCATTTCAAATTTTCCCATGATTTTTACGCTCCCTTCTGATTGGCCGAATAAAATCAATAATTTTTTTTCTGACAGATTTTGCGCGCGTAAAAACTGTGAGAAAAAATGGTATCGATTTTTGAAAATAATATCTGACCAATCAAAATGCGCGAATTTAATATTAGTTAAGCTTTCAAGCCGAGAGAATTTTTAAAAACAGGTCTTTCAAAACTTAAATATAACTTCAAAATATAGTACTTTCAGTATTTCAGAAAATATTTATTTTATAAATGTAGCAAATTTTTTTCTGGCAGCAATCCTAGTTCTGGTAAATGAAAAAAAATGAGTTTTACATGCTAAAACGGAAGTAAGTGCTCAGAATGAGGGTTTGAAAACTCATTTTCTGACCACTAGATGGCCGAAAATATTTTTTTTCTGCCCAGAATCATTTTTTCGGGGTCAATAACCTCCGTAAGATTGATAAATTTTTTCTCAACTACTGCAGTTTTCTCTGTAGTTATACCGTTGCCCACCCTAATGACAACCCAAATTTAAAAGGACATTTTTGAACACAAAATATCAAATATTTTAACTACAATCTTTGTTTTGGCGTGTTTTTTTTNTTTTTTTTCAGCGCAACGGTTTTTTGCAGGAGTTTTTCTCAGAGATGGATCAACCGATTTCGAAAATTTCAAAAGATCGTGATAGGAAAGGTTTCGATACGCGATGGCACGAAGCGTTTTAAGGGAATCGGATATCCGATATACCGGTTGAATCGTAAATTGTCGGTTTCCAAGTCTTTGGATATACACAAATATACATTTTTTCTCTCTAAAAGTTACCCGGATGAGTAATTGTAAGGTCCACATAACATACCAGTCTCAAAATAGAAAAATAGCTCTTAACACCACCAGGTTGTGTCTGGTGTCAAAACAAAAAAATTCTCTTCAAAAGTTACCCGGATATGTATATTTGTAGGTCTTTATGACAACCAGTCTCAAAATAGAAAAAAGTGCTCTTTACTTCCACCTGTGGTGTCAAAACGAAAAATGCCAAAAAATTCCTCTTCAAAAGTTACTCCTACAATTATATTCTCGAATGCTTATCTGCGTCAGTTCTCTACAAACCGACAATTTACGGTGTTTTGGCTTATTACCGGTTAACCGGTAATTGCATCGGTTTCAAATTATGTGGTCGCGTATCAACTTATTGACTCTCAGATACAATTGGAATTTCTTGAATCGGATGAACCGTTTTCGAGAACATTCGCTCCGATTGCTGGTTTCGCGAAAAAAATCGCCATAGTGTTTTATAGCTACAATTTATAGTCTATAAATGTTTTTAGATTATGGAATAAAAGGTTCTGGAACATCTATGAGAAATATACCGAAGTTCTCGAAAGATCCAGGATAAAATAACAAATTAAAAATATATAACGCTTACAAAATAAAGGTTAAATGGTCTCTAAGTGGTATTTTTACAACTTAATTTTAACGCTCATATTGAAACTAAATATTTTTAGGTAGCGTTATACTCTACGATATAGTCTATACGGGCTTATTCTAAGAACTTTCAAGAATTTTGACAATTTTATGGTATCATTAAAGTGTCTGCAGCTTGTACTCCCAATGTTCTACATATTAAGAATAAAGGGTAAACATATCTACATATATTAATGTATCGCTTTCCAAATTCAAAAAATTCTCTTAAAATTTCAGACAAAAGCCTTAAATGGAAAATGTTTCACTTCCAAAGTCTCTTTTGAATGGAGGCCAGGATAGGTTAGCGGGATTTTTTAAGAATATAAATTATATGATATAATTTATATCATATCAATGATACGTTAAAAATTGCCAAAAATTCACGTCATGCATTTTGTGTCAAAGACGGTAAGAAAAATATGATTTTGAATTAAAAATATGAAAACTTTTCGCCGTCAACCATTTTCATTTTTTATGTTTTTCATCAGTACGGTATAATAATACGAAAAACTGAAACTAAAAACATACAGTCAAAACATTTTCTAGGGTAGCTGTTTTTTAAAGGACACAAAGAAATATTTTGACGAAGTCGAAGCTCAGACATGGTTTCATCGAATAGTCTTTGCATCGTGTACGTGTACCTGACCAAAATTCAAAGATATAATTTCGTTCTAAACCGGCTGAAGGAGTTTTCAACGTTATTTTTTGGGAACTTTCTAGNNNNACTAAAGTGAACCCAAGAAATCGTATCGTCACTTGTTTTTTTCAAAGCAATCCAGAAAAAATCTAGAAGTTTCAAAATTCTCTTTAATCCGATTTTACCGGTTGAGAATGACATTTACCGGTTGACTGGGAAAACGAAAACAAAATTTAATGTTTGTTATTTGTGTCCTTTAAAAAACAGCTACCTAGCGAAAACAGCTATCAACAAATATTTTCAGACAAAAAGGTTGCCCATTTAGTCTAAAAATATTTGCTGTCAACTTTTTGTTTTCTCTAAAACATGTTTTGACTGCGAATTTTTTGTTTCTGTTTTACATATGATTATACCGTACTGATGAAGAACCTCAAATTCGAAATATATTTACAAATCTAATAAAAATAGTTTTTATTATTACATCTTGAACGAAAAAAGTTGTAAAAATAATCAACCATTTTCGTACGAAATTTCTACTATAGGTTTGCATTTATTTTACCTGAAATCAGTTGAAGAACATTGAACTCTGTATCGCATTTTTCTGATAGTTTTAGCATAAGCAAGATTGTCTGTTACTACTTTTCCCATTTCTGGGAAATGCCATCCGTACCATTCTCGAACTCTCATAATATAGTTGTTCAATTCCTTGTCCAAATCGTCCAATAAAGAAATAGCCTGAAAACTTACGTAAACATTAAAAAAATCATAAGTTCGAGGTACATTAAACCTTTTCGGAATCTCCACAAATTAGACGAAATTTCTCGAAAAAAGTACCGAGCATTATAAAAAAGTCCTTATTTTCATCAAATTTGCTTTTTACAGTAATTTGTTTCAAAATCAACGAAAAAAACTCTTCAAAAGGCTACTCTTAACTTTGGCGTAGGTGACCACACTATTTTTTATTATGATATTTGAATCATTCACTGACATCTTTTTTGGGATTTTCTGGTCGAAACTATTTTGGAAATATTTTGAAATTTCCTCATTTCTTGTTTCAAATTTTGAAACTTCATTTTCATGAAAAATCCTTAGCTGAAAAATATCAAGCAAATGGCATACTTTCACTTTATTCAAATATGTCCATCGTTTTGTTTCTTCGCGCTTGGTTTATACTCTGAATCATTACTTTGAAACAAAACTACAGTTTGCGCAGAAATCCATCAAAGTCCTATGTTATTCAGAATTAAAAAAAATTTTTTTAATTCACACTCCAACTTGCCAACATTGGTACGCCGACCCATCCCACCGTGCTAAATAAATAAATTAAACTCTTGCAAAAAATATTTCTTCTACCGATGTACTAAATTCGGTTTTTTTCGTCTTCTTTTCAAAAATTTAAAATTTTGTTCACGTAAAAATCGTAAATTAAAGTATATAAATTTCAACGGGTCGAGACTGTTTTTTAGGCTTCTAGTTTAATTTAAAATAAAAAAATAAATCTACATTTACTGTAATTTAGACAACCTTAGACGAATTTATAATTAAAAATAATCGATCTGAAAAAAATAGATTTATACAAAGTAAGGCTCAAAAGTGGCATTCTTGTTCGAAAACGTTTTTATCCGAAAATTTTAAGTGGCAAAAAGTTTCCGTCAAGAGAAAAAAAATTCGAAAAAGTGCAAAAATATCTCCCAAATGCACGACCCTTAAAGGGGGGTACCCTCATGAAACACATGTCTGTGTTTTTGAGGAGCGAATATATGAAAGACTGCACATGGAACATATCTACATATATTAACTGTATCGCTTTCGAAATTCAAAAATTCTCTTATTTTCAGACTGAAGCCTGAAATGAGAATTTTTTCACTCCAAAGTCTCTATGAATGGAGGGCCAGGATAGGTTAACCTGGCTAAAGCGGAAATTTTCAGCCTATAAACGTGAAAAATATTACCAATCTAATCAACAAACAAAATTTGTCAAAAATAATTTTAAATACTTACCATCGGTATCAATTTTAAAACATCAATAGGTCAAATTACACTTTTTGTTGTGATTTTACTCCTTGACAATTCGTTACCTAGTTGATGTCCTGTATACTGGAAAAAAATTAAAAACGGCACATCTTGTCCAGTTTTTGAGAAAAACTGGTTGGATATTTTCGAATCGGATATATCGTTTCGAAGACATTCGACCCGACCGAATTATTATGCACTAAATTTATACTCCATCCTGGACTCTATTAAAGAACTAATTGTATCATGGAACTTATTTGATCCTATTATCAGAACACTTACAGTATGTACTTTTTTTACTTGCGAAGTGAAAATTGTTCTTTAGCTAATTACGGCCAATTGAAAATGGTAACTAGGTGGATTTTATTTTGAACGCCAAGCTATAGCTGATGTCAAAGGTTTGAAAATAAAATTCACCTAGNCTTTGATAACATTTGAAATAGGTTCTTTGATATATGGGTGAATTAAGTTCTCTCCATTTTATAATCCTGATGTTAAACTGAGATAAGGGCGCTAGTTTTATTATTTTTTTGAGAAAGTATTAAAGATATTTTGTAATTCTCGCTAACCAGAATTTTTTAAGAGCGTAATTTGGGTTAATTCTATGTTTTGAAAAAACTACATTTATGAATTTCGCATATTTTTTTAATTTCATTAGGCAAACAAAAATAAGCCAAATTAACATACCAATTCGTGAAAGTTACCCCTTTGAAGAAAAACTTTTTCGGTAAGGTCGCTTTTTTTTNTAGTATGGTTTTATATTTATCATTTGAACGAAAAAAGTTGTAAAAATAATCAACCCATATTTGGCGTACATTTAACAGCAAATTTATGGTATAACTGATAGAGTTTTGTGCATTAATGAATAAACACATGAAAATCAGTTGTGAACGAATTCATTGACATCTCTTTTTCACTGTATCCAAGCCATAATTTAAGGTGTAATCTTTTTTACACTGATCAGTTTATTAGTCATAAGCAAGAGATTTGTTCTGTTACTTGTTTTTATGTTAATCCTGACTATTGTAAGTTTCTTCTCCCATTTCTGGGAATGCCATCCGTACTAACAATGTCATCTATTTTTGAGACTATCAATTCCAAAATAAATTTTGTTCTTTAGGATTTCGTGGTTCCTTTGGACTCCAAGGGGTAAGATGGGTATACTGTATTTTCCAATAGAAATAGACGTTTATAGCTGGAAAATTCGCTTTCTGAAATTACGTTAATAATTGAGTTGAGAAAAAGATATAGTAGTTTCGAATGTAAACTTTTCCGATATTCATCCACCCAGAAATTTATGAGTAAAATTTTTCGAAAAAAAAGTTTCCCGAGGCATTAATAAAAAATGCCTTATTTTTCATCAAATTTTTTTTTACAGTATTTGTTTGCAAATCAACAGAAAAAAAAAAACTCTTCAAAAATGGCTACTTTAACTTTTTCGCGTAGGTTGGACCCGACACATATTTTTATTCAATATGATATTTATGAAAAATATAAATGACATTTTTTTGCGGGATTCTATTTCTCCCGGTTCGAACACCCTATTTGGGAAGATCTCTTTGAAAATTTCTTTCTACTTATCAAAATTCAGAACTCGTCATTTCTTGTTCAAATTAAGTGAATTATATGTCTAAACTTATTTTCATGAAATCTTAGCTGAACATATTATTTCAATGTCAAATGGCGTAGCTTGGTCACTCTAAACCACTTTATCTTGAATTAGCAAATATGTCTAGATTTTGTTTTGGTTAAGTATATCTTCTTCCTTTCATTTTCTCTACATGCGATATCTTCTCATTCTTCGCGCTTGTTTTTAATTATAATTAGACTTCTGGAATTTCCATGCTATTAGCTGTCTATTGGGGAACCTTATCAAAACTATTTAATTATTCAGTTTCGCCGCAGACAATAAAAAACACAACGACCAATTTTTCTACCAATGAGAGGGGTGCTTATCCTGTTTATTCAGACATTATAGAGAGATAACAGGTTTGCTAATACATCACTTCAATATACTGGCCGGGAAAAGATTGGTATAGCTGCCAATTTTTTTTTTTTTCAAAATTTTTTTTTTCCGTCGGGGCTCTGACGCAACATTCCGCACCGTAAAAGACTCAATATTATTAAATAAGAGCACTTTAAACTCATGTTAATACTCATGCAGAAAAAATATTTCTTTCGATGATACTAAAATTTCGGTTTTTTTTTTTTTGTTTCGTCTTCTTTTTCAAAAATTTATAATTTTCGCGATTTATCAATCAGTTTGCTCAACACGGAAACACATACAAGTCATGAGACTCACTTTAAATATATATATAATTTTTGAACGGTGTGCGAGAAAAAAGAACTGTTTTTTTTTTTAGGGCTTTTCCTCTACTATTTGAAGCTTTACTTTTGGTTATAAAGTAATACTGATTTTATTACAGATCGTAATTATAATTTAATTTAACATTATAAATCGTCTTTCTCTAAAGCGGTTGTCCTAAGATATTAACTTATGTAAAAGACTAGTACTTCTTTTTATTTTTACTAAGAGACGATTTAAGGTCACCATAAGTAAAACAGATCCACCTACATCGGGAACCATCTGCCGTATGAAAAAAAATTTATATAATTTAAATTTATTTACGATTATATACCGTGAAAATCCGAAATTGATAATATTATTTTAGGAAAGACAAGACGAAAGTAAGCACTTAACCAAAAGTGGCGGAAAGATTTTTTGTAGTTACGTACAGATCGGAAAGAATCTGGTTTTTTTTATTTTGCGACAAAATTTTTGGTAAAAGTGGTTCAAAAGATTTTCTTCATTTAATGATTTACCAAGAGAAACAATGTGAAAAAGCTGCAAATCTCACACCAAAATAAGCACCGCCTGTAGAGGGGGGAGTAGAGCCTCCCTGGGGGCAATCTTACTCGGAAACACAAAATGTTCTGTGTTTTTGATGGGGCA
Source organism: Oikopleura vanhoeffeni (assembly GCA_004367855.1). Lineage (NCBI taxonomy): Eukaryota > Metazoa > Chordata > Appendicularia > Copelata > Oikopleuridae > Oikopleura > Oikopleura vanhoeffeni. The sequence continues at coordinate 107,964 of SCLH01002098.1, forward strand.
AGGATATATAGTGAATAAGGAGACCGCAGCTAATGGAGGATGAATTAAAATTCTATTTATTAATAATATGAAATTATAAAATGCTAAATCGCTTTGCGAAGTTCAATAAATTTCTCTTATATTCTTTTTCGAGAGCATGAAGGGGATTTCTAATAATGTGCCTGAAATGGAGAATTTTTCCACTTCCACAAGTTCTATTGAAATGGAGGCCAGGAGTAGGTTAACCTGAGCTAAAGCGGAATATTTCAGGTCCATAAACGCGTGTGAAAAATATTTACCTAAATACTAATCAAAGATTCAAAATGTATTTGTCAAAATAATTTTAAATTACGTTACACAATACCAGGTATCAATTTTAAACATCAAATTAGGGCTCAATTACACTTTTTGTTGTGGTAAGGTAAATGTACTGATTTTACTACCTTTGACAATTCGTATACCGGTAGTTGATGTCGCATGTTTAATACTGGAAAAAAAATTAAAAAACGGCACATCTTTGTCCCAGTGTTTTTGAAAAAAAACTGGATTGGAATATTTTCGAATCGGATATAATCGTTTCGAAAGACATATCGACCGGCGACACCGAGAATTGATTATGCACTAAATTTATATGCCATCCCACCCTTGGATCATCTATTAAAGAAACTAATTGTATCATGCGAATCTATTTGGATCCATCATCAGAAAACACTTACAGTGGGGATGTATTCTTTTTTTATACTGCGAAGATGAAAATATGATTCGTTTCAGCTAATTAACGTCAGCACATATTGAAAATGGTAACTAGGTGGATTTTATTTTGAACGCCAAGCTATAGCTGATGTCAAAAGTTTTGAAAATAAAATTCAACTGGGATTCTAGTCTACATTTTCTTTTATTTGGCCGTTAATTTATCCTAAAGGACCAATTAGATCACCTTCGCAAGGTAACAGTAAATACAATTCTGTATTTCAAAAGAGGGAACTTACTCGTCTGATAATAGGGAGTGAAAAATAATTGGGGGGTATCGTAGAACGGGCCCTTCTTCGACACACGGCCTTTTATACGGACAAAACGGCGACTTTTGTAGGGACAATTTACGGGCCTCTTCATATCGTAGCAAACGGCATTCTTTTGTCTGGACAACTGGCCCTATAGGCCATATCGATAACTAACGGACCCACATCTGGACACAAAGCGCCTTGCGCGTGTTTACGGATACCAGCGCCCCCGTCGGACCAGACCGTGTACCGTTGCCGTAACAAGCGGCCAAAAGCTATAAAAGGTGGCCATTCTTCGAACGTAGGACCAGAGGTATTTTTTACGATTGCATTGGAGCCAACTATGACTACGGTAAAAAAAATTTGGTACAATGGGGCCGACCGTCGAGGACAACGGCCATTATAGCCGTTACAAAACGGGCCCCCAGTCGGACATTTTTTAATAAGATGGGCGCCTTCGCGGAACCTTGTTTAATACTTAGACAAAATTTTCTGGCGACTCACTCGTTCGGGGGTGGAAGTTACCAACGGGCCAATGTCGTAAGCTTAAACGTGCCTTTTATCGTTCGAACTCATACGGACTACTCTATTATTCGTACTATTGAATATCTTAGCCAATGTTTAATTTTTTCAGGTTCTATTTCTTATCGTTTTTTATACTAGAGGACGCGGGAACTTATTAGGAATCACGAATGGAAACTATACGGCCTTGAACATACCTTTCTATATGGTAGTCAGAGAGTCTGGCCGACATGATACGTACAACGGCACCCATATCGTATAACGGCCCATAATTGTAGCAGTAACGGCCAATCTATACTCGTGTACCAGAGGCCATATCGTGGGACAAACGGCTGCTGCATTTATCGTACAACGGTCCCCCTAACAAATGAAAGAAAACCTGGGGAAAAGTAGTAAGCACACCTCTCGGCTTAATCAGCTAAAACCTATCCCTCGTAGTACAAACGGCCCTCATGTAAGATACAATGCCCGGGCACCCTCTGTAGTACTAACGGCCCCTACAACTGGAAGGAAACTGGCTATTCTGTAGGATCATCGGCCCCTAACTATGAACTGGCCTCAACACACGGCTAATACAGTATAGCCTATTACTGTAGCAACGCCCCCAAAATGGATATTAAGATTTTTGATATGACTTTTTTAGGACAGATCTTAGGCAGATAACGTGTTTTGGATTACATATTTCCCTCTATTTTTTTCAAACTTACATAAGCATATTGCGGTTGTACAAAAATTGGTCCACCAGTGTTTTTTGTTTACAAACTATTTTTGATTTATATATTTTAAAGTTTTCCATCAGACCCAAAATTGATATATTTGAACAACTCCTTATAGGTTATTCGACAAAAATGGTATGATATTTGATATAATCGAAAATCTGCAACTATTATCGTAAAAATTTTTTATCACTCGGGTAACATGAACGAATGAACAACCACTGGATAAATCAAGGAGGAATTGAGTGAACTTAAATTTTTTTGAAACATTACCTTAGATTTTTTCTCTTATTTGTGAGTATCTCGCTGATTTCTATCTTCATAGAGGAACACCGCTCTATACGTGCAAGGAATCATATTTGGGGGGGGTGAATAAGTAGAAATAAACTGGACCAAAACCCTTATTTTTTATCACTATAATTAAGGATTTTTTTAGTTTTTGGATACTGTCCCTATTTAAGGACAATTTGGTAGAAAATTATCGAGATCAAAAAGATGTTGAGAAGCAATTTCAAAATTTTTCTTATATAACATCATACCCGGCTTTTTCCTGTAAAATTTTTTTGGGTGTAAGAGCAAAATAAAACATAAATAAAGGTACTATCACATTATTATTTGTTTTTTTTTTTATAACTATTTGTATAACTTTGCACAATAACAAAATTACGGCAAGTTGTTACTCATATACACAATGTTAGGAAACCTTTTAGGGGTATATATGTGAAAGACAAAAATGCAGTGTAGTTGACCAAAAGGACAAAATAATTAATAAGGAACTAAAATGGGGCGACCTTTGTTCATGTATGTTCTCTGGGAGAATATTAATGTTGTATTTAAAATGTATTTAGGAAAGATCATGTGCTTATGAGACATGGTTTTGATTAATGTAGATTAACAAATTGTGGGGGAACAATACTTTACGGTGTAAAAATAACGCAAATTATAGAAAAATTTTCTCAAAATTGTCTTTAATGGTTTATATTTTTAAGGGTAGTACAATTTAACATTTTTTTTGGTTTTCTTCTTCGCGCTCCGGTTTAACTAAAATAAGGGGTCTTCGAGTTCCTAGACCTAGTGTATAAGATCCATAATATACTGCGAAAGTTGTCTAGCGGACGTAAGCGTCTTGACACCCGGTCACCCTAAATTTTTTCAAAAACGTGTATACCGTCCGTCATTAGACTTTACTACTCTTGAAACCACGGGAGTACCATATTATAGAAATGGTGATTAATAAAAAGGGAGGGAATTGTTAGCTTGCAAAAAAACTTTTGTATTTGGTGACTTTGTAAATATTTCGATTTCTGGTTTGCTTTCTCGTAGGGAGGTGATTGCGCTGTTCTTTTGTCTGGAAAAACTAGAAGTGTAAACGATTTACGTATTTAATTTTTCAAATTTCTCGATTCGAATAATGAACAATGTTTTCTCGCCAAGGGATACAGATTTTTCGCTTAGAAAACACATTCCTAATTTTTTTAAGGAAAATTTAGAATTTTAAATTAACAGAAAAAAAACGTAAAAATATTCAATTTTATTAAAAATATAAACCATTTTGATTTAATTTTTTTTAATAAACACAGCAATTGGTCACGAAAATTTACTGGACATACAAACACAATATACTTACCATATGAATGACGGTTTGAAAAAATACTTGAACTTTCAAGTTCAAACTAGGCAGGACGATTTTTATTGATCAAACAGAAAATTATATAAAATTTCAATTTGAAATTAAAGTTTTTGGGGCGAATCATTGTGCTGCGAGACGTTACACAGTACGAAATAGCTCTAAAAGAACTTTTATAATTTATTCTGATAGGGAAAACAATTTCATCATTTTCACTCCTAATAGGAGCTTCGGGACTTCTTGTACGTGAAAAATATAACTCACTTTACTAATCATTATTTGTTGTCTCTTTCGAAAAAAATTTTACAAAAAAAATCATCGACAATTAATAGAAGACCAACTATTAAAATTTTGAAATATATGTTTTGGACTAGGAGTGTATGTGTTGTAGGAGTTGGTTCGCCAGATTATATTGATATGGTATTAGTCCTACTCAAAGAAAAACAACTTTCGCTACTGGAAGATCGCAAACGAATAAATTGAACGAACACATCATAATATAATAAATCGAAAATTGCGTTGACTGCGCCGAATGAAAGGTTTTTTCCGAAAAATATTTACGTTGTTACTCTTATTCTGAACGGAGGTCTCTCTGTCTAGGAGAACAAGCACATAAGAAGTTATGGCAAAGTGAACGCGGTGAAAATATATTTTGGGTGCAAAAATTAAATTTTTTAACACGTAGCATTGAGTTTATGAAAAAGTAGTATATCATAGAAATTTAATAATCAGGTACGCCTCGAAATAATCAAAAATTATAAATGGGCAAACATATATTAAGTGACTGCCTTATCAAAACATTCTTCCCCGCCTAAGCTACATCATCTGTGTAAATTTTCCAGCCACTGGCCTTCTGCAAATTTCAAGAAGGAGACTTTTGTTGGGAAGGGTGCACTAAACATATTATTCACAATGTTAATAACGGTTGGGGGAATATAGTACCTTGGACACATTTTAGAATGAGAGAGGTGGTGATAAAATTATATTTTGATTAATTGTAGTGGGCATGAGAGATGTGATGAGGGTCGATTAGGACGATTCTAATAATGTAGAATATGTTTAAAACTACAAAAAAATAATGAAAAAACAAAAAAAACCCTTAATTCTTAATATTAGGAAAACGATTGGGGAGTAAAGCTGCAGACACTATTAATGAGGATCCAATAAAAATTGTCAAAATTCTGTGAAAGTTCTTAGAATAAGCCCGTATAGAGACTTACCGTAGAGTAATAAAACAGCTTACCCATAAAAAAATATTTAGTTTCAATATAGGCGTATAAAATTTAAGTTTGTAAAATACCACTTAGAGAACCATATTAACCTTTTATTTTTGTAAGCGTTATAATAATTTTTAATTTGTTCTTTATATCGCTGGATCTTTCGAAGAAACTTGTATATTTATTCTCAATAGATGTTCAGAACCTTTTAATTTTCCAATAAAGATCACGTAAACACATTTAGTAGACATAGGGAATTGTAGCTATAAAACATCTATGGCGGGGTTTTTTCGCGAAACCAGCAAGTCGAGCGAATTGTTCCGAAAACGGTTCATCGATTCAAGAAATTCCAATTGTATCTGAGGAGTCAATAAGTGAATACGCACATACCATATAATTGAAACCGATGCAATTACCGGTAATAAGCCAAAACACCGGTAAATTGTCGGTTTGTAGAGAACGTGGACGACAGATAAAGCTTCGAAAAATATCTAATTGTAGGAGTACGTTATTGAAGAGGAATTTTTTGGCATATTTTCGTATTTGACACCAGAACACACAAATGGTGGAAAGTAAAGAGCACTTTTTTCTACTTTTGGAGACTGGTATGTCATAAGACGTACAAAATATACATATTCTGGGTAACTTTTGGAGAGACTTTTTTGTTTTGGACACCCAGACACCACTTGGGTGGTGTTAAGAGCTCTTTTTCTATTTGAGGAACTGGTATGTTTATGTGGACTTAAATTACTCATCTGGGTACGTTTTAGAGAGAAAAAATGTATGTTTTGTAATTTGTGGTATAATCAAGACTTGGAAACCGACAATTTTAAGATTCAAACCGTTTTTTTTTCTTTCCGCGGTATATCGGGATTCCGATTCCCCTTTAACGGCTTCGTGCCATCGCGTTCGAAAAAACCTTCCTATCACACGATCTTTTGAAATTTTTTTTTTTTTTTTTTTTTTTTGAAAATCGGGTTTGAATCCATTCTCTCGTGAGAAAAAACTGAGCATTTCCGTGGACCTAAAAATCGCACACATACACATGCAAATCAAGAAGAACTAAACCAAAAAAAAGAAAAAAAAAAAAAAAAACTGCTTGGGCGGGGGGCTTTATATTTATAAAGAAGAAAACGCACACATTAAAAAAGAAGACAAATTTGTAGGTTATATATTTGATAATTTTGTTTGTTCACAAGCAAGTGTCCTTTTTAAATTTGGGGTTGTCATAAGGTGGCGACAAACGGGTATAGAACATACAGAAGAAAAAAAACACATGAGCAGTAGTTTGAAAAAAATATTTTAATGTATAAATTACAGACCAACAGAGCAATCTTAACGGGAGGGGTTATTGACCCCCCGCGAAGAAATGATTCTGGGCAGAACATAGAACAAAAAAAAATATTTTTTTCGGACCAGACGCCAGAAACACTTGAGAAATAAAGAATAGATTCAACAAACGAGTATCGCTCAGATTTTCTCGACAACTCCTTAGAATTGTTCTGAGGCGTGCTTGAAAGGTACGCAAAAAGCGAACCCTACCCCTTAATTTTCGTATTTGAATACAATTTTCCATAGTAAATGTTGGTTGACAACACAGCATTATTTAAATAATAGAAAATTTTTCTACCCAAACAAAAACCTGTCATCCACATCTCTTAACCTACAAAAAAATTAATTCACACCCATCACTGCCGCCTATTTACCACTTTTTGGTAAATATCCATTCCTGGCCCTCATACTTTACTAGAGAGACGACTACATTTTCCTATTGCGGGACCACTGGAATTAATTTCACAAAAGTGGGAAATAAGGGATAATTAATAATTGAAGAAGTAAAATTTTAGAAATCCAAACTAAGATTTTTTGGGATCTTATTTTTAATAAAAAAGAATAAGCTATATTTTACCAGTATTTAATATTTATATTGTGGACACGGAATAGGATTCTTGATAGAAATTTATCGCAAGAAAATATCAACATGATAGATAAGTAAACAGTGAACCAATTTTTAACTCCAAAAAATGTTGTCCTAGAGTTTTTCTAGATCCTAATAAAAAGGGTCATCAACGAACAAAATATACTTTTTTATGGGCGAGCGCTTGTTACCAAGTTAATAGCCGTTGTTTGTTTAGGTTTTTTCTCTTTTCGTCTATATTTTTTTGCATTTTTTAGGGGCCGTTGTAAACGACAAGGCCGTTTCGCTCCCTCACAGCATCATAGGGGAATTGGGCTGGGCCCGTAGAAATCAATCTTTATTTTTGCTAATTTATACACGGAAGAGGTCAGTATTTTTTCTGGCAATATATACAGGGTTTGAAGCCAAAAGTTAAGAATATTTTTCTCGAGAAAACGGCCCATTGTCTTTATAGAAGAATATATTCGTTACTCTTTTAAGTTATTTGGCCCCCAGAGTGCTGATATCCGAGGTCGCAGCTGAGTAGCGAGTATGGGTCGTAAGTCCGACACGGAGCTCCGTTGTCTTACGACGTGTGTGTAAGAGCTCGCAACGTGGGTGTATATGATAACACACAGTAACATACAGGTAGATCTCGATCACCAGTTAAAATAGATACGAATTTCAGTTACATAGGGGTTTCCTGTTTGTAACTATTCTCCGACGGGGGCCGTTATGTATTTCCCTTTTCGAAGGCTACTGCCGCAAGAGACCTGTTTGTTTCCGACTATAGGTCTTCCCGCGTTTTTTCGTGTGATATCGACGGAGTTTAACAAGTTAATTATAGTTGCCCATTTCCTAGCCGAGATGAATCTCCCGCAATTTCTTAACAAAAAAAAAAACCTAATTAGTTGACTGGGTGGACCCGTTCGTGTTATCGAATTGGGCGCTGATTTCTGTTATATCGCGCATTTACCAAAAGAGACAAGCCTGTTTTGTGTAATAGAATTGAGCACGTTAATGTAGCGATAAATAGAGGGTCGCTGTTTTGGTTATCTCTGAATTGGTTCCTTTTTGGTGTGTTGGCACCCGAATATATAGGGTGGGCCCTTGCGTAGTAGGAGAAAGATTCTAGGGATCCAGTGCGACAAATGGTTGTATTACCTGGGCATCAATGTGAGGCACACCTGGAAATAAGAACTAAATTGGGGTACGTTGTAGAAATTCTGATTTATAAGGTTGCTTCCGAGGTTGCCATCGTATGCTACGATAGATGAAGGCCGGAATTGTTCATTGAAAAACCGTTGTTCCGAGCTAAAGGCAAATGACCTAAAACGAGTTCTTTCGACTTGGTAACGAGTGTGGACGTCCGTGGTTCAACGATAACACAGGAACCCCGTTGTCGGGCGAAAAAATCTGCGTTCCCAATTTCGGCTCGATAAAAAAAAAGGTCCTTCAGATTCGTCACAACACCGGTTTGTCGCCCGAAACAAAGTTAGGCTCGTCTTCCTACGTCAGAAACAGAACCCCATTAGATGGGCGTACCGACCACACAATAAGCGACACAATTAACACGGACTTGTCTACTTCTTGATAAACTATAGGTGCATTCACTTCCTTTGATAAACAGTTTGCACAGAAGTAGAGTTGATTGAATGATACTTAGATATATCAGGGTGGAATTAAGTTCATACGTACGTCAATGTTCTTGAAGATATATCTCTGAAATGCGAATGTTAAACTGAAAGAATATTTGAGGTGCAGCTTTGAGGATTGATTTAATTGATTTCAATGATTATTCATGCAATGGGCGGTATTCATGTGTTGGAGAAAGTAATTATAAGCATGAGCTTAATTTACATGGGAAAAGTAATTTCATCTTGACGCTCCAAACCTCTTTAATGAACATAGAATTTGTTAACCGAGCGTAATCTATAGGTGTTAATTCAACTATTCAAGTTTATTATTATAACTGAAACAAAAAAATAACTATCTAGTATACATTTTATGAAAGTTTACAGGCATGTAAGTTTATGGATTTTATTTCTTAATATCTAAATTAGGCGAAAAACGAATAAAGTTAAGAAGGCTCTAACATCATAAGAGTACACATGGTTTCTTTTCTTAATTATGGGTCTCGTCCATCGAATAACCGTTAAAACACGCATATTGATAATAAAGTTATCAGAAACTAGTGAAAAGGTTTAATCTCGAGTAATAAGTGGTACTTTGCTTGAAATATTTTTTTACGGGAGTTATTGTCCTACCATTATTCCTTCTTTGACTCTTCTCGCACATTCGGTGCGCGTTATTGATAGGGCTAGAGGGACTAAGTTAATATGCGTAGACATAATAAGCATATTGTTATTCTAAACACGAAATGAAACCATATATCGCTACGTTGAAGTGAAAAAATATAGGATTTGTACCGGTTCAGTAATGTATAATTAAAATTCTTATTTTTTTTTGCGCCTTGCGACTATGGTTTTGTATCACTATTTATAAGAATTTCGTATATTCAGCCTTGTCGTTCATTACGTATAATTTGAAATATCGGAAAATGAACCGATATGAAAAGGAATTCGCTGTTTTGTTGATGCTGAATTGACTGCGCCGAGATCGAAACCGGTCAATGATACGGATGAGTAGGAGAGAAAATAAATGACTCCAAACTAGACAGATAACTCTCTCAAATATTCGTGATGTAGAGATGTAAGATGTCTTATATAACAGCGTTGTCTCCTGCATATCGTAAGAGTGCTCATTGTTCGAACTACAGAACATTCAGATACCCCTTAGCAGTACGCGAAAGTATTTACATCATAAAGTAAAATAATTTTATATGTGTCAAGACCTGTAAAGCGAAATAATTCTTTTTCTTGCTAAGGCTCGAGTTGGTTCCTTCTTATAAACCTCAAAATTCCCTTTAATTTCGTTTAAAATTACCTGAACAATCATAGTATCAACTTTGTCGGTGTGAATTTGAGCTTATATCGTGAGAGGAACTGCGCTAAACCGAGGGCCATAGCTGATCTTTCTGATTCTGGATTCCAGTCATTTCTGTTAAATGTTCTCCTGATCCACGGTTAACTCGTGGATGGCTGGAGAGTTGAATACATTCGAGACCCAAACTTTCTCTGATGATAGCTCCGAGTTTAGTATCGGCGACGGCCAAAGTTTCTTGGACATCGTCTTTTACGAGTTTTTTCAACATTTTCTTTAAGGTTTTGGCAATTTTACCTTAATAAATGAAGGTTAAAAACAATTGCAACCAAAATTAGACAATTTGTTTTTGATTTTATGGACACGCTAGGTTCGAGCAAATTGTTTCCGACTTCATGTTGTCAGCGTATGATACTGTTATTTTTACTTTACTTTTTACGTTTATAATGAATCTGATTAAAAATAAGAACAACAGTATCCTAAAATAAGGAATTGTGAGTTTCTCTCCTAGCATTTTGCTATTTAGCGGACAAAATGAGGAAAAACCTACAGTTGTATACTTGTATACAGTTTTTTTTGTGAAATGCTAGCTTAGCGAACAAAATAAGAATATTTGTGTTTTCGACATGTATCGAGATAATATTATTTTTGTAATTGATATTGATTAAGAAAAAAATTTAAATATATCTCGAAAAACAACGCCAAATATTCTTATTTTCTTCGCTAAGCTTGCATTTCACAAGAAACTGCGTATGTTTTTCCTCATTTTAACCGCCAAAACATCAAAAGGCTTGGATAAAAATCACATATCGCTGTTTAGTAATAACTGGAATTGCTCATATCGAAAATTATACTCGCTGGCCTTAAAAAAAGGCCAGCAAGTATAATTTTAGATATAGCCTGTGGTTGAAAGATTCATCGTAAGCTATGAAAAAAGCTTCTATATTTCTTTAGGTTGCTTTTTTTAAGCAGCGACAGATTTGACTGTGTCACCACAGAAGAACCGTATGAGATATCACGAAACGGTTATTTGCATCCGACTGAAAAACTAGAAAAGTAGCGGGGAAAAATGTTTTTCTCCAGCAGAAAAATAGATTCCTCAACCGAAAAATTTTTTCAATTGCCTGGAACTTTTGAACAATTTTTTTTCCAATGGTAGAAAAAATTACCGGTAAACTGGTACAGCAAAAATTAAAAAAAAACGCATCTTTTTAAGTTCCAAGTTTTATGCAAACGACTGTTTTGTGATACCACATATGGTTCGTCCGTGGTGGTAGTAATTAAAATTAATAATTCCGACATTTTTTTTGACCCTCCAAGGTAGGTGACACCCTAGGTGGTACAGTCAAATCTGTTGCTGCTAAAAAAAAGCTACCTTAGTTTTTTCGTAATAGGGCCTATAATAACCCAGATTTGCTGGTACCGCCTCCTTAACAAACATTTATAACGGTCCTAAACTAATTAGCATAATAAGAGATGAAGCCTCCCTAATTACATTAAGATAGCCTTTTTTCGTCATCATCGGTTTACTACCGTTGGACCAATCATATTCATTAGATTCCCTGATACGAAACTTACGATAATACTGACAAGAAAGTATAAATATTTATCATGCTTATTGTATCAACGGGTGTAGTTTGATCAGTTAGGTTACCGCTGCGCACCCTACATATCAAAGATTATACTTGGGTAAGGATAATAACTAATTACTGTGAATTTTGTCTAAGCGGACACTTTTAGAAAACCGGTTTTGTCCGCTACATCTTTATGGTCATTGAGTTTATAGTAAAAATCCGGTTTTGTCCGCTTAGACTCGCACTTTTTCAAGTTTTTAGAAAAAATGCGTAGGTTTTGCCGATTTTGTCCGCTTAGACATAAATTATCCTTACCGGAGTATTATCTCCGATATAAGTAGGGAGCGAACCGGCAAACTTTCTCTCAAAACTGTTGTCAAACCTGTTTGACTTTACTGGGTAAATAAACCCAGAGGAAACCGATTCTGAGCATTAATAAGAGTTTTTAAAACCTCCATTCCCAGCTATTACTCCAATTTTGAGCATATTAAACTTCATTTATTTTTGCAAACAAATCGGCCGACCGAACAAAATTTTGACAGGCTTTCAAATTTTGTTGTTGTTTTGAAATAATCTCCAATTACTTTTCAAATCATTATTGATGAAGTTTCTTATAATAATTGAAGATAATTTTAAAAGCAACGAAAAATCATTGAGAGCAAAAATTTTTGTCAGAACCGCCTTTTTTGGGGGTTATATCTGAACGACATCTGTAATGTCAACTCATCAGGCTAAAAACTGAGTTCAACAAAAAACTTTTCCGACATTTTTTATAAATCGAGTTAAAGAGATAGCAAAATACTTATTAAAATACAGGTAAAACGACTTGAAACACTTTTGAGTCCAAAAATTATTGATTAATTCCCGCGATATTTTAACGATTCAAGAAAATAAAATAATTACCTTCAGTCATTGAGACTGCAGCCTGTGTGGCCTCAACCTGATCTGTGAATTTTTTGAACTTTTTTAATTCTAGAACTCCGGCGAGTTGCCCTGGGTCAGAGAAAAGGGCTTCGACATTTGCAACATCGGCGATTTTGCCTTCGTCTAATACTTGAAAGAGGGCAAAGCCAACTGGCGACTCGAATAATACGTTAATTGGCATTTTTGTCACAGTACCGACCTCTAAAATATTATACCGTTAGTCAAAAGTTTTCTCATTTAGAATATGAAATATATTTTTGGGTGAAGGTATCTTTAGCACGGAAATTTTTCTTTAATCGTAAAAATGCAAAGGAAAATCCAGAAATACAAAAAAAATATGCCCTTTTTAAACAATTGCATACCAAATTATTGATTTTGGGGCATAGCTACCCAAAATTCCATGCTAAAGTTACTGCCGCCATTTTTTTTGAACAAAATTTATAAAATTGTCAGTCTTGACTCTCTAATTCAATATTATGAACAGGTTTTAATAACACTTTGAAAAATGTGCCATATGGAACAACAGATTGATGGATATGATTGTGTGGATTTGAAATGTCCCATCTCCAAAATTTGAATTTGCTTTAACATGGGTTAAAATTATAAAAAGTTTGGTTTGAGACCATTTTAGGAGCTAAATCATACAATTTGTAAAATTAAGCGCTTCAATATCGAAGATGAAGCACGTCACAAGAAAATAATCTTTTTTTGGGAGATTCGCTTCATAACATGAATAACAACGTATGCACATTTATCATGCCCCATTTTCTTCTTTCTGGAGATTCGCTTCAAAACATTAATGCGTCATAATTAAATTCACGAAACCAGTAAAATCACAAATGAGTAATATACCAGTTTGTGAATTTACTGTTTTCTAGAAGTTAATCATGAAGCATTCATGTTTTGAAGCGAATTTCCGAAAGAAGAAAAATGTGACGTGAGTAATGTGCGTTGGTTGTAATTATTGTTTTTAAGCAAATCTCCCAAAGTAAAAAGTTTTTCTTGTGAAGGTCATCATCTTCGATATGGTCTAAAAGTAGACAAAATATTTTACTCCGTGCCTTGGATCCCAATCACTTGAATGCAAAGGTAATTCATATGCCATTGTAAATTTTTGACAATACGTTTGAACTAAAGGATCGATCGATTTGCATAATTCTTTCTTTTCTGATTCTAGAATAAACTCAGGAATCCCGCCAATTTTATCCACATTTGCTGCATATACAGAAATTAGCCAAAAATACCTTTTTGTCTCCTTGTCAATATGCCGGTCGCAATCGAGAAAATCGGAAAAAATGAGTGATTTGAAGGTATCTTTAAGAAAGAAATTCTCGAAAATCTCATGCTCGGTTCTGTTCAGATTCATTCCGATTATTCGATCTTCAACTTCCAGATTTTCAAAAGCTTCACATTCTTTTAGGCGAATTCGCTCATCTCGTAAAATGAGGGTAGCTAGTTGAGACATGAATTTTCGGCGGATATCTACACTGTTTGAATATAGGCATTCTACGTCTTTATATTCTATTGATTTTGAGACGTTCTCATATCCGTAATTTATATTTTCCCAGTAAAAATCTTCGTCAAATCCAGTTTCAGAAATCATTTTTGCTTTTGAAAGGGTTATTTATAGGATTTCATTTTTGCTTTTTTACCGATTATAAGTAAAAATGTCGGTTCAGGCATTGTACGCAAATATGTAACTGGGTAAAATGAAGCACGTCAAAATCTACAATTTGATAAAAAAAAAATTCTTCATAACGATTATTTTTTATACCTATTGAACATTTTTAAAACAATAGTCACAAAAATTTCATTGACATTTTTGTGGTCAGAACATGAAGTTTCAAAACGGTTGAAACTTAGTTTCTTCGGTTTTTCACAGCAAAGGCCATCACATGAAAATTTCCAGCTATATGAATTATATGGGAAATGTTCTTGTGACGGCCTTTATTATGAAAAACCGAGGAAACGAAGTTTCAACTGTTTTGAAACCTCAATTTCAGACCAATGTCAAATCAAATTTTGGTGATTTTCTTTTGAAAATGTTGAATAAAATTTGTCTCGAGAATGGTGAACCCCCTGCCTGGCAAAATCATTTTTGTATTTTCTTGATGTTAGAAAATTTCTTGACAATTGTATCGTTGGTCTATAGACCGATGTTTCAGTTTGAACCAAAGCCGGCCCCACGTACTCCGACGCTCTTCTTACCACAGACCGTAGCATTCTATAATACGGATAATTTAAAAAAACGATATTTTTGTATAAAAATACTGAATTGTGCAGGGAAAACTGCGGAAATAGATAGATATATATATGGGTGTACAAAAATAGTCTGCTCTACAAAAAATAAATTGAATAAATATAAAGTTACAAAGGTCATTATATGAAAAAGAATGTGAATACTTTTGCGTTTTTTGCAATTTGAAAATACAAAAAAAATGCGATAAGAAAATATATTCACCGCAAAAAATATCCTTCATAACAAGAATCGAAAAAGAAAAAAATCACGGAAAGTTTTCGAAAATGAAATGATTATTTTCTGCCTTTTTTCACTTTTCGGACTCGTTTTTTCGATTTTGAGTCAATAAGAGTCTGAGCTTGCTTTTTAATTGCTTCTCTGGTTAACATTTGAATATCATCATCACCAGATGAATCATCGTCCGACAAATCTCCTGGAGCTCGGGCAACGTGGGCACCCTAAAGTATAAGTTTCATATTCCAAAATATAACATTACATGACCAATAACCCTGTATTTTTCCTGTTTCAGCCAACTCATAAAATATACATTAATTTACGTTAACTGATAGTCAAAACTCAAAAAATTAAATCGTCAATAAAGCTACTTTGTAGACTAGTTAATGGTCAAAAAGAATATTTTTATGACTTTATTGTTCTTATACCGTAATGAAAATGTATGATTTTGCCGTTTTGTTTTTATAGACAAAAGCCTACAGTATGTAAATTAATTTATCGAGAACAACAATCTTGAGTAAAATGGAGGGAACGGACACATGATTGGTCAATTCATTTTAGGCGTGCGCGCATTGGCTACTCCTAACATAAATCTTGACAACCTTCTTAGACATATTTTTTAATATACTGTAATTCGGGTTTTTGAAAACGACTCATCCGATCAAGTCCTTGGATAGCTCAAACTTAGCACAACTATTCAGAGAAAAAAAAATAAAAATGGTCCGAATCAGACCATTGTTGCCAATTTTTTTTGACAAAAACTGATAATTAAACAATTGCAGTAATCTCGGAAAAAAATGTTCCGAATCGGACCATTTATTTTATTATTCACTAAATATTTCTGCTCAGTTTCAGCTATCTTATAAGTTAATCGGATGAGTCGTTTTCAAAAGGCGAATTATATAAAAAATTTGGCTAAAAAAGTAGCTAATATGTGCGAGAAGCCCCCGTAATCGATATGGCTAAATCCTTAAAATAATCAAAATCAGTCGATCCCGTAACGATTTAATTTTATACACAAACAACTTACAGGTGATTTGATCGTCGAAAATGGCGAAATTTCTTCAACTCTTGAAATAGCCCAAGATGTCAGATCCTCACCAGCTCGTTTTCTAGCTCCATCCAAACCCTAAACAAACGTAAATACTTTGTCNCCTTTTACGAAACAAAACATAACACCGAGTACTTAATTAATATTGACACTTTTTTGTAATGCGAAACCACGATAATCGTAGGAAAAAACAGTATTGAAATTATAGTAGCTTTTTTTGTAACAAAGCCCACCCTACCAAAGCACTGCTTTTAACTTTACTACTTTTAGGTAGGTATAAAAATAGATTGGGCAATTATATGGTTCAGTAGCCCTAAACACCCGGTCTGCATTATCCGGTCGATAAGTTTTTTCAATTTCTCATCCCTAATTAATTTGTATAGCAAGGGTTTTAATATGATGATTTATATTCGCTGATTTCCGATATAAGTTATATAAACGGTACATCGAAGATTATCGTTTCTCCTGCCTTCTCACTCCTCGTCATAACGATGATGTTAGTAAAAATAGTGACCAATCAAATCACACGATAGTCAAATTATTTTAAGAATCGTGTGAATTGATTGATCACAATCTTTTCTGACATCACAGTTATGACGCGCAGTGAGAAAGCAGGAGAAATGATTACCTTCGATATAATATACTAGAATAGGGTGCCGTATAACTAGGGAGCGAACCGGGCTAAAATCTAACTTTTGAATAAGGGGGGTTAAGCAAAAAACGGAAAAAAAATTACGGCGAATAATTTGAAAAGAAAAAAAGAACATTTTTTTGCCGGTATTTTAACCGGTGAAAATATCAGTTTTAAATTGCCGGTTTCATATAGCGCGGAGGTCCGCGGACCTAAGCCACTATGTGAGTCGTAATCTATGGATAATTTTACACTGCCATGCCAAATATGGGCCCGCGCAGGTAATATGGTTTAGTCAGAAAGTTTGCCGGTTCGCTCCCTACGTATAACGGATGAGATAGAAAAATATTTTTTTCTGCATCTTAAATTTTGTTAAGATCTCAAATACAGAAAACATTTCTCACAACTAAAACGTCAAAATATCATCTTGACTTAAGCCAGCTTTCTGACCAGTGTTTCAGTGGCTTTCTTCATCAAAAATTTATATTTTGAGTTTGGGGTCAAAATTTGAAAAAATAACCTCATATAGCCTATATGATATAGGAGTTTCTATTTGTTCTTGGCTAGCGTCTGCTGGAATTTGGGTGGATTCCAAAATATAACCTGAGAGGAGATAGATTTTTGATCAGAAAATGCTAAAAATCGGTAGTTTTCTGCGATTTCAAGAAAAATTAAAGTCATTTTTGAAAAAAGGCTTTTGGAGGACCCAAGTTTATAAATAACACGGGTTTGTTAAGATTTTAGCTGATTTCGAAATAAAACCTGGGAGGAGATAGATTTTGAAATTTGGTCGAGGGACACCTTGGACTGGTAACGTATCTCTAAGTGTATCGGAACAACATTCATTGACTAATGCTTTTGACAAATTGAGGGGAGATCTACAACATGGCTAATCTTAATTGTCCTATAGTTTCTCTGTTAAGCTGATTTCTCATCCAGAAAAGTCAATTCCAGCGACAGTACCCCTTTAGGGGGTACTCTTGAAAAAAGCCCAGGTACTGTACTCCATTATTCTTTACCTCGTCTCCAAGTGAATTAATGAGATTGTCGATTCGGTCTCCAGATCGTGTAAGAATATGATTTATCTGTTGAACAATATCTCTTTCTACTTCTTCCTCTTCATCAGATTCGCCTTGGTCGGCCTTGCCATCAACAAAATCTAATTTGTCTGCCAGATGCTGGACTCCAGAACGCACATTCAACAATAGTTCTAGAAAATAGTTGAAAAAATAGAAAAAAAATTTGTATGAAATTAAAAAAAAATAGGGTTTTTGTTTAAAACAGTCTCCAAATGGCCGTTGGGAAACAATGAGCGACAGTAATAGGCAACACTATTGGCGAAATATCATGTGTCGGCTATTGCATTCACTCACTGTAGTTCGGAGCTTGGACATACGATATTTAAGGGGGATTGTGGGTGCTAAATTTTAGAAATAGAATTGCTGCTATATTATCAACGTTATAGCCACTGCAAATTGCTTGCGGTTAGCTAGATTTTACACCCACAACCCCTTAAAATACATTTACGGGTCATAAATTATGGCGCATAATATCACTTTCAAATTACGGGCAACTGCGGGGCCGGTATTTAATTTAAAAAAACACACAAAAAATTATCACAAAAAGTTGAACTTTTTACCAAAAAGTTGGCTTCGAAAGATCGAATTTTTACCGTTCAATTTCCGGCAAACAGTTTTTTGCAAGAATTTCATGTAAATACTCAGTTTATAAACTGTTTTTGAGACAAAAAAAATCAAAATACAATGGGTCAATAAGTTTCATGAACTTACTATTTTGTCGCTCTAATTTTTCTTGATATTGAACAGTGAGCACTTTTTGACTATCAAGTTCAGCCGTAGCCAGGTGAAATTGAGAATCTGCTTTTGCAATACTTTCAGCGTCAGAGTATTTGAATTCATTAAATGCAGCTTCGAGCTTAATTCGCTCTGTGCGCAATTCGTCAATCTTTGTCTCGTTTTCGGCCTAAAAAATATAAAATTACTTTGGGCCTTTTGATGAAATAATATCTGATCAAATTAAACGAGCCGGATGGACCGTTTCGAGAAATAAATTTATATCCAACCTAATGAAATTACCCATAATTACGTAACAATTCAATATCAAACAATCGAAATGTGAATCTTTGATTAGTGATGCACATTTCCATTGTTTGATATTTAAGTGTTACATAATCACGCGTAATACAGTCAGGTTGATTATAAATGTATTCATCAAAAGCGCGACATCCTGTTTGAAAAATTTCAAAAGTGGTTGACGTTTAACCCGTGTGAGCACAGAGCCTTTATAAAGGCTTTTGCATATTTAAAATCATCTAAAAAATGCAAAAAAACATTATAAAGAATTTTGCAAGGATGTCAAAAAAATAACTTATTTTTTTTTGGGAAATTTTGTTCAAATATTGGCGGAACTTTTTTTTCTGTGCTCACACGGGTTAAGATCTCTGCAAATAGACTGTGGTTTCGTTTTTAGACTTCTATTTCATACCGGTGAGATCGGAAGTGCTATATTACATACAGTATATCGATAACGGGGCTTCCTGGTCACTTTTTACTAGATTTTTGGCCAAAATTTTTAAATAATTCGGCTTTTGAAAACAACTCATGCGATTACATTCTTAGACAGCTCAAACTGAGCACAAATATCCTGTGAATATTAAAATAAAAAACATTGTCCAAAGACGACCAATTTTTTCAAGAAAAACTAATAATTAAACAATTTCAGAAATCTCAAAAAAAAAGATAAATTAAATTGGTCCGTTAGACCAATTTTTTTTATTTTATTATTAACAAGATATTTGTGCTCAGTTTGAGCTATCTAAGAATGAAATCGGATGAGTTGTTTTCAAAAGCCGAAGTACTTAAAAATTTTGGCCAAAAATCTAGTAAAAAGTGACCAGGAAGCCCCGTAATTGATAGACAACCATTTTCAAATTGTGAGCCAGAACTTAACTTTTCAAGCTACGTGTCAATGCAGAGCCGGTTTTTTCGATTCTTGATTTTTTACCTATACTTTTGATGTTTTTAGTCGAAACACATAATTTTTGGTAAACATAAGTTTTGAAAATTCTATGCTGACCAAAATTTCAAAAGATCGTATGTGCAAGATCAGAGCTATCTCGCCGAGTTAAATTACTCGTTTAAAGACAAATGAACCTATGGACCATAGCCTATGGTCCTTTTAGGATGACTAAAGGAGTTCGAGATTTGTCCGAATTGGCACATATGACCTTTCGATTCACAGTATAACTTTTAACTGGCTATTGAGCTATTTTATCATAGGAAATCTTCAGAGGAAATTAATTTTAAAAACAGAAAATTAAATTTGCAACTCTATTTTGTACAAGACTGATAAAGTGAATGGAATTTTGGTATTGTAATTAAAAAAATCATACCTTTAGATTTTGTAGGTGTTTTGACGTTTCGCCTTGTGATTCAAATCTTGTTACAGCTTCGTCAATTGAGCTGACTCCAGTTGCGTCTTTAATCTGTGAGTAAATAGCTTCGTATTCTCTTATTTGATTTTCTAGAACAGCAGATGAAACCTTCAAATACAAATAATTTAAAAACTGATTACTCGAGTAATTACCGAGGTAAAAAGTAAATTTCATAAGAATACATAAATTCATTTAAACGAAAGGTTGAGATTTCGAAATAAAACAACCGCAGGAAATTATGTGTACCATGAAATGTGCATAAAAAATATTTTTCAAATCTTCGAGGTGGTTCAAAACCGTAACCCAAACAAAATTGTTTTCGGTCGGCCGGACACAAGCACTGTTTCAAAATTAAGCTTGTTTATATCTGTTAATAAAAAAAATCAGATGATGTTCTAACATAGGTAGTTTTTGAGGTCTCCTTGTCCAGCAAAACCTCAGTAGGTATCGAGAAACATTTTTTGCATTGAACAGCTGTCAAAAATGTTAACCGCCGATTTTTACATTGGTATTTTTTCAATTACAGGAAAAAATCTGCGAACGTTTCAAACAATTTAATTTTTTTCAAATTGCTTGAACTTTTGAAAAATATTTTTTTCCTGTTTGTTGAAAAATGACCGATGCTTCCTCCTGATTACCGGGATAGTTCAAAAATTAGATTTTGTAGCTGCTAATATTTTCAGCTATCCAATTCAAAAAACGTTCAGCTATAATACCTACTACGCGTAGCTACGCGTGCACGTGCTACGGTGCTATAATACCTACAACGTAGTACGTTTTGTGCTGAACATTGGGGTGACCAAAAAAGTCACCGTATAATAAATTTTAATGAATATCTACAATTTTTCACTAAAACCTTTTACGCAAAATGACCACATATTTTCCCTACATTTTCCAAAGGAATAATCTGCTTTACTGAAATTTGATAGTCTTAGACTAACCTCGGCCGATTGTCTTGGATCATTATTTGTTGGAGTAGATCCAGTTCGGGATTCCATGCGTGTTGCACGTCTTTCAATAGCTTCGGCGCCACGTTTCTCTTCAGCACGTAGTCGTAACTCCTGGAGAGCCCTTAAGTACAGTTTATTTTATAAAGAAATCGCTCAGAATATGAAAAAAATATTGGTGGAATATAATTTATGAGCGTATATCATGTAACTGTTTTTACCAGTATACCGGACATCCACCACGTTAGAGAATTTTCAAATAAGACCTTGCGTTTTCGAGATCATTTGAACCGACTGAATTATTGTTAATATTTTGCATCATATACAGTGTATATTAAGTGGCGAATAATAATAATTCAGTCGGGTCAAGTGTTCTCAAAAACCCTACATTTCATAGGACAATTCATAAAAGTGGTTGACGTATCATGTTTATGCAAAAAAAGATTAAAGCGAATAGAAAGCTGATTATAGGGCGCTTAAACCGGCCAAAATTTTAATGAAAACGCATTTACAGCTAAAATTTGACCGTGATTAATATTACGGGCTTGAGTTTCATAATAAAAACTCAGATTTCACAATTTAACTTTATTTTGCATATATTTTTTTATAAAATTCTATTTTTAGAAAAACAATAATTGAATTCGTAAAAAATTTTCGGAATTTTGAAAATAATTACCCATCTTTCGCCCTGTTGAAAAGCGATACTCCCCAAAGGTTCTGGCCCATAATTAAACAAATTTAGAATTTGATAATTTAGCATCATCTTTTTTGCTTTTAAAAATGGGAAATTTATTGGACCCGGGGATCGTAATGGATTTGCGCCTGCAGACAAATTCAGAAAATATAATGCTCAGATATTTTGTTTACCTCTCACGTTCCCTTCTTTCTCTAATAAGAGCTTCTTCGTTTTCATTTAATTGTTGCTTAGCTAAGTCCCGTGCAGTCTGTGCATCGTTTAAGATATCTTTGACCCGATTAAGTTCATTTTCAGCCTCTGCAATTTGAAGCTCTTTTTCTTCAAGAGTTGAGTGGAATGTGAGGGAGTGGGCGCTGAGGGTCCGTTTGATTTTTTCATAAATTGCCTTTTGAAGGTTCATAATAATTATAAAAAGTATGATTTTGTTGAATTGACTTTGGTCCGTTTTCAATACGAAAGATCTTAACGGCCCATATGATATTTTGAGTCATAACATAACTTTTCACTGGCTGTTGCACTGCAGAGCCGATTTTTTCGATTTCCGGTATTTTACCGGTTTTACAACAAAATAAAAACGGCTCTGCTGTGCAAAAGCCAGTGAAATATGATATCATGACCCAAAATGTCAGAAAGATCGTATGTGCTTATTTGGCCTGACCGCAAACGCCGTATTTAGCTATCTTAAAAAACGGGACCTCCCAGTTGTTCTTTAAGGGGGTAGTCATGTCTGATTTGCAATTTTGCAGAGCTATTTCAGGAAAATCTGAACCCTGAGCAATAATTCCAAAAATACCAATTTGTAGACCTAGCCTTAATCTTTTCAAAATCTATCTCCTCCGAGACCATATATATCGAAATTTGTTCAAAAGTTCACATAATACGTAGAATAAGTAAACTAAGATCGTTAGTGTACGGTTTTTCATTTCGATGGCTTAATTTTCCTAGCGGTCTAATAAACTGACGATTTGTGGCTTAAAAATCTATCTCATCCGAGGTTTAGTTTCAAAATGGGCCGAAAATTTTTCAAATTACACCTTGTTGCAGTTCTAAGAATCTTAGTGCATGTTTTCCCAAATTTCGATGCAGACTTAAAAATATGATTTTTTCGAAAGTAGGCTCAAAAGAAAGTCAGTGGAACACTGAACATAAAGTTGGCTTAGGTGAAGCCGATATTTTGAAGTTTTAGTGGTAAAATCTGAACAAACAATATTTTTTGACTGAATTCTGAAAAAAATCTTTGAAAAAAACGAAAAATTTGTTTTGTGGATTTGATCGGAAATAGATTTTGTTGACATCCCGAAGCAATTTGGTGCATTTTGATTGTCTCTAAGTCTTCATAAAAATCAGACATGACTACCCCCTTAAGTCCTGATTAAACAAAAAATGATCCTATATTTCTTTCCAGGAACGTACGGCATAGAGTTTCAAATTTCCTATCAGACCAAAAATATAGTACTCGAATTCAATTTTCTTGACGGATCAGCAAGACATATTTATGATAAGTTTACTGGTTATATAATAATATATTTGCGCGACCAATATTATATAACATTTAATTGTATGATTATCTTGAATCAGAAGCGATAGAGTGCGTACTGAAAACATAAGTTATGTTACATTATCTTCGAAATTTTTGGTTACTACATTAAATGTTATATAATGTAAGAACCGGAAGTTCCGAAAATAATTGACTACGATAGTGCGCACTGAAAAAATAATATGTTGAATATTTATTTTATGTTTTGTATATCATATATTTAAATTAAGTTAAAACTCTTTTTGAGTTCATTATGCACGAGGTCCGGTGTATATTCGATTAGAAATAGCCAACGAAATCCGTATAGTCGACGTTTTTGCAAAAAAATGGACTACTGTAGTTGTTGGTCAAACGGACAGAATTGGATATTCCGTTTTGTCCGCTACATCTTTATTGTCCTTGAATTTATGGTCAAAATACCCGTTTTGTCCGCTTATACTAACTTTTTTTTTTGATTTTCAGAAAAAATGCGTAGGTTTTGCCCGTTTGGCCGATCCCACAGTACCATATTCTGTAAAGCAAAATAAAATAGTTCCAAAAATATTGATCGCATTAAAAAAATCGCCAAATTAATTTTATGGAGAAGATACTGGGTAAAATAGTATGTTCTCAGGATATATTCCTGAATTAAATAGCTATGCGGCATAGGCTAAGCCCCTGAATAATATATACTATAGTATAACCCTGATATGAAAAATGACCAAAAATATCAGTTAAAAATTACAGGAACTCTGTTCACGGATAGAACTATAGTTCTTATGAAAAACTCCCATTTTGGTCGATGGTCAAAACAGTACAGGTAAAATTTTTCTGACAAATTTCTTCAGGAGTATCGTTAATTTTATCAAAGTTTCAACTAAACAATTGTCTAATTGTTAACAATTACAATTTTTCGATATTTCAAACCTAGACCTTTACATGCTCTGCTTCTCTTTGTTTTAATAGTGCTTTATCTAGTTGGTTTTCGATAGTTCTTTGATATTTAGCTTTTTCTGATTCCCCTCTGTGGGTAGCTAGCTGACGATTCATATCCTTTGTCATTAGTTTTTCGCGCGTTTGTAACTCGGCTAATTTTTTGGTTTTTCTGTCAGTTTCGGCACGCAGGGCATTTAGTCGTTTTATATGATCGCAAACCTGAAAAAAGATGATGGTAAGGTGGTTTTTAAGTTAGTTCGGTCACCAGGGCAAAAACGGTAATAACAACTTATTTTTTTCAATTGTGGTTTTGACTGTGTGTTTTTGGTGATTTTACGTTCCCTACGCCTTTTTACCTATTTTTTGCCTGAGGTGATGATTTTTTAAATTTTATATGCTGAAACTGTGATAAGGACCCCATTATTTGGTCAATTGGATCTTACAACGCTTTTACATGGGGACACGTTCCTGATTTTTTTTTAATTTCAAATTATTTTGCGGGTTATAAGGGATTTCCAAAAATTTGAGAATACTTCAAAACAATATGAAATTGAAAAATTGAGCAACGATTCCCAATGTAAAAGTGTTTTAAGATCCAAATGCACAAATAAAAAATTGACGTCTATATCAAAGTTTGGGCAAAGCATATCTCAGACTCGAGAGAAGGTAGGAAGCAAAATTTTTTTTGCGACACATTCGTTGAATTATGTTCAAATTGTAGCCCTTAAAAAATTGTAATCCAGTACAAATTTAGTTTTAAAAGTTGTCAGCAATTGCATAAAAATGAAGAAAAAACGTTTTAAAGCAAAAGTTTTCAGTGTTGGATTCTGTAATTCCGATATTACAGGTTTGGACCGTCAATTACCGGTTGACCGAGAAAAAAATAAAAATTTCTGTGTCACAAATTTACTTCGGTCCATGATACAAAAAAAACGTTAGTCGATATATCTTATGGCTTTCGAGTTATTATGCTGAACATGGTGAGTTCCCCTAAAATTTGTACTGAAAGTAATGATTTTTCACGGGCTACAATTAAAAATATTTCGAGGAATGTTTAAAAAATTGTTTTGCTAGTTTTTTTTATTTTAAAATTGTCGCGTGTACCAGTTATGAGCTCCCCGACTATCTGGGGGCATTTTCGATAAGAAACTAACTTTTTGGTCAATAATTTGAACTGCTTCTCTTCCAGGTTTATTTCGAAGAGCTTGTTTTTCGATTTTTCTATCTCCTAGTGCTTTATCTATTACTTTATCATCTCCATTAATAACATCTGCTAGTTTTTTATGAAGTGCCTTATTTTCGTGCCTCAACGCGGCGATATTTTCATTATTTTGATTTATCGTTGCGTTCGAGGCTTCAATATAAGCTTTTTTGTCACCCTCGTGAAGCTGGAGCTTTTTATTAAGCTCGACAATCTGATCCTGAACTGGGATAGCACTTTTCATTCTAAAATCAAAACTAAATTATTAATTTTTGAACTTTTTTTGTTTGGAATTTTGAAAAGTTTAGATATCAAGATCGTCTATAAAATCTTGGAGGAAATCTTCATCGGAGACGTCGTCAGCAGCATTTCTCATTTCGATCAGTTCGTGATTTTCATTTCCACCAGTCATGAATTTAGGGGCTGGAGCTTCGAAATCAGGCGATGTTTCGATTTCTGATAATAGGGGCGAAATACAAGTTAGAAGTTTATAAAAAATAAAGATTTCTGAAGTTTCATATCTGGTAAAAGTCCAATTTTAAGGCATCTAGTACTGCTGGAATTTTTTGTAATTTGACACCTCACAAGTAGTCAAATTACAGTTTAATCATCTTTTAAGAACCCGATCAGGTTTTGATGTTCACGTACGGACATTTTGAGCAAAAATATGTTCATGACCGGTCCGGACTGCTCTACAGGGGTCAAATTACAGTTTTAACAAAGTTTTCAAAAAATTTGTCTTTTAGTATTTACTTTTTTAGAACCCAGCTTTGTCGCTGCCATTTGAAAACAAAACAATATATTCACAAACGGATTTTTGCATCAAACAGCTAAAGGGAAATACTAAAAGACAATTTTTTATTCTTCACCGGATGTCTAGTAATACCGAAGATTGACTGGTAAAAATTTCAAAAATCGATTCTGCGAAAACCGTACATCCTTCGAAGCCTTTTTTTTTGGCAATCAGTACAAATTTTTTTGACCTTTTTTGTTGAAATTTGACACCCTCAAGAATTAATAAAAAAAACTGTAATTTAACCTGTTAGAAAGTGTCATATGACAAAGATTTTCATTGCAAAATTTCTGTCTTAAAAGATGACCAAAACTGATGGGTTGGCTTAAAAAAAGTTACCCTAGCATTTTCCCTTTCCTTCAAGTTCAAGCTGTTTTGACCTTCTCATAGCGGCCAAAACCGGGTCGTCTAAATCATCCAAGAGTTCAAAATCATAACCTTCCCCCTCGTCATGTCCTTCTCCCCTCGCCAACGCCAGCGTATTATGCATATCAGTCGTCATGTCAATTTCCCATTTGTTTTGCCCATAATCGGCCAAGATCCAATGGTTATCAGTAGTGTCTATATATTCTACCCCATCTCTTGTCCAACCCTCCTCAGTTAGCTGATACTGGACCGATTCGTGAATCGGCATTTCTGGCAAATCTAGTTTTTTCCGATGCTCTCGAAATATTCGCAAATTTTCATCGGCGGAAACTTGGCGCGTTATGTACCAATCGTTTAATTCAGCAATTTCTTTTCGAAGTTCTTCGATATTATCGTAATTTACAGTTCCATCAATTGTACGCTTTGTCTCCAGGTTTACTTTTGAGAGAATTGTTTCAGAATTAGAAATTAATTCTAAAAATAATTATTTACGAATAGTTAATTTCGAAAAAGTAAGAAAATAGGTCAAAATATGATCTGAAATAAGGTGGGAACGGCAAAACATTTCTAAACATTCCTTGAATTATTTTAAAATTTTATAAATATTTTACTGTGGTATTCGTCTAAGAGGACAGAAATTTTGTCGTTTTGTCCACCTGAAAACGTGTCGTTTTGTCCATTTGAGAAAAAAATAAAAAAGCGTAGGTTTTGGCTATATTTCTGCCATATTGTGCTCACAGTACATTATTATGGGTATTATTTTTTTTTCACTACAATTTTTTGTTTCTCCCTACAATTTTAACGCCCCGTTTTGTCCTCTTAGACGAACGCACTGCTCGAAAATGGCAGAATTCTTGTCGTTTTGTCCTCTTAGAAGGAGTCCTCTTAGACGAATACCACAGTAATTAATTTTTTTTTCGAAAATGAGTAAAATTTTTTTGAATGAAAATATGTACAATTTCTCTTGCACTGAATCAATTATAATATTACTTTTAATTTAGTCAGGTAAAATTTTAGATATTTTTCATTAAAAATTTTCGAATTTCTAAATAATTTTTAATCATTTTCGAACCAGGGTTATTTGAAATTCATATAAAATGCATATTTTTATATAATACAAAGGACAATCCTACAAAAGTTCGGACCATAACCCTGCATTTGGTTCAATTGACGTTTGTGATATAATTTTTTTTCATAAAAATTGGTCCTAATATTTGTGTTATTTGACTTTTTTTACAGAAAATTAGTTTGATTTTTTTAATTTTATTCTTATCACATACTTTTTTTCTAATTTAAGTTTCCTAAAAAATGGTGGAGGTCTTTACCTTATTTTTTTGTATTACATCTGCATGAAAAATTTGTAAGAAAAATATTGATTTTTCGTTTTTTATACAATTATATGCAAAAAAAATCAATGTTATAGACCGCCGCCCTAAAAAGTCCGCTCAAATATTTTTCTATTCCAATAAAATTTGTTTCATTCACCTTTTGTAACCGGAGAAATTTTCTTCTTTAGTCCAAATTTTTTCAACATACTGGACTTTTGTCCATCAATCGCATTCACCCTCGCTTTTGTGTCCATATGTTCTAAGCGACAGATAAAAACTGTGATCCCACTAAGGGCCACCATAGTGTACCAGTTTTTTCGGGCTACAGTAGACTGTCCATTTTTAAATCCATGCAAAAGCGACCCCACGTGGTCAGCACTGTTAAACGCGTTAATAATATTATAATTTGTGGTGGTAATCGTGATACAATCGAGACCGATGTAACGGGCGGTTTCGGCGGCGGTACGAATTGCTTTCATATTTAGTTCTCGCGAATATTGCATACTGAGACCGATGCAGGACTCCCAGCCTACTCGCCTAAAAAGAGTATTAGGAGTCATATTTCACAATTAAATAAAAATGGGTGTCATATTGCCCAATATTTTTTTTTAAATGGGTGACATATTTCATAATAAAATTTTGAAAAATAGGTGACATATTTCAAATGATAAATTTATAAAAAATAATTATAAAATTTTACAAACTGGGTGGCATATTTAACAATAAAATTAAAATAAGGGTGTCATATCGAAGATCCTGCCTAGTGTAATTTTTATGTCAATAACAACATAAAAACATAGACGATTGACATAAAAATTACACTAGGCAGGTTCTTCGGTATATCTAATTAAGGATTTTAGGGATGTCAAATTCCACAATAAATAAAATGAGTCATATTTCAAATTAAGGATTTTAAAATTGTTTTGGGGTGTCATATTTTTTAACTCTAGAGTTTTTAAATTTGGTCATTTGGGTTAATCCGTATAATTTGAAATACATTATTGTATAATAATTTGTACAGTCTCTAACTAGACCTAGTAGAGATCCGGCAGATTTGGACAAAAAACGATTTATAATTTACAAAAAAGTGATAAAAAGATCTAGATTCTTTAGAAAGAAATTTCATTATCGGAAAGATTTTTTACATTTATTTCAAAAAAATATTTATGATAAAAAAGCATATTTTGAATCACACGATTGGGGTTAATTTTTATGATGTACGGTACAACGATTTGTAGAGGCAAGTTATCCCAATTTTTGAAAATGACAGTAAAATATATTGCTGTGGTGATCTTTGGCCGAATTTGTTTTTAGAGTTCTAGAAAATTTACTTTTAATGAAACAGAAATAAAAGAGTGATCCCAGGAATTTCAGTCGAATATACTCACTTTCTAAGTGTGACCCCTAGAGGCGTGTGACTGACATTATCGACCCAATTTAACGGATTTTTCGGACCCCAGAATAAACTGACCCCATGTCGCCAAATTCCTTCAGGGCCCCCGGCCGAATATTCTCCAATTGTTACAATAACATGTCCTTTATTATCACAGCTGAATTCGTGTTTGTTTCGCCTAAAAGTTGGGGTTAATAATACGTTTCAGTAAAAGGTCAAATTAGAATTTTTAGCCAGAATAAACGAAATTGAGCTCTTTATTGACATTCTGAGAGAAAATTTACCTAAGGTAGCTTTTTTTAAGCTTAATTTTCCCAGATCAAGTACACCATAGCATGGCCATCTTTTAAGGTGGGCCTTTTTTTGATCCGGCGACTGATCAATTCTAGAACGCCGAAAAACCGACGATTTTTCAGAATTTCAGACTTCAAAATCTATCTCCTCCGATGATATATTTGCAAAACGGCTCAAATTTTTATCAAGTATTCTCCAGAACATTTGCAATGTGCTGGGGAAAATAATCAGTTCTTAACCCTTGTTGAGCACAGGAGCCACAATTGTGGCTCCAGCATACCTAAAAGATCATCGAAAAGACAAAAAACTGGATCGAGGAATTTTTGTGTTTCAACATACATTATAAAGAATTTTTAGATTAGGTTTCAGAAAATAGATTTGAATTTTTTTCGAATGGATTTGTTCACGGGCATTACGGGGAGTGATTTATCAGGATTTTAGAGCTATGTTTCACTTCCGTAAAAATTATTATCGGAACTGGACATACAAAATCAAAATGTGAGATTGCGCCAGTTTTTTATGAGAGTGTTATGTGGCATGCATAACCAGTGTTGAGAATAAAAATTTATTGGTATCTAGGGGGCAGACATTTTTCTTAGGAAGTGAAAATATCTAATTCACTTCCAAGTAATCCACATGAAAAAATTATTATTATATAAAAGTGAATTAACCATCAAACATTGTCCACAGCTCGGTACTTCATTACCATTAATTTACTCTGGAAAAATAATAGAAAAAAATGCCATTTATCTGCTTTTATAGGGAAAAAATAAACATTTTTTCATCAAAAACAATGATTTTTCAATCAAGATTTTGACTTTTTTATAAATTACTTTTGATTTATGAGATATAAATACAAAAGCGAGACAAAACTATTGACGAAGGCCAAGATTCATTGTGCATTGTTTTCGACAGAGATAAAAATGTAGAGACAACTGTGACGCGTATCACGTGAATGTGTACACCTTGCTTTTCTTCGACTAGTTCTGCTCATATTAATTAAAATTATAGAATATAGAAATGTCGAATGCAAAAATGATTGGACCTTCAACTTCCTTATGCAGACAAAATTAAATTCCAACTGCCTTAAGTTTATCTGTGAAAACAATTCCAAAGTAGAGCACAATTGTGTCTGCGTGCACTTGGCGACTTTTTTTTATTGCTCACCAAGGGTTTTAAAACTCAAATATCTTTTGTGAGAATTGAGTGAACGTTTATTTTTCCAATTGTACATATATTGTATTTGTATCCGTAACCTTGAGAAGTCAAAAAATTGATTCATTTTTAAGAAAATTATCACATCAACCTTTAAATGCATAAAACCTAATTGCTGGTATTTCTCTTCATTGAAGTATACCGTCATATCCACGTCTCCGAAAATTACATAATGCCAATATAATTTGTCAGAAAAAAATTTTCTTCAATATAGACTGATAAATTTTTTTTAATTCATTTTAATTTGCCGGGAATTATTTTTGAAAATTCTTTGCTATAGTTAAATATAGGCAAAATGTACATTATTTTACAAAGAAAAGTATAACGCACGAACGGTACATGCGATTTCTTTTCTCGTTTTCAAATCATTCTCGATTATCTTAGTAAAATTAAAGACTGAAAAATTTTTGTCAGATTTCTCGCAATCACTATTTTATGCAGATTTCGCGCAGTAAATTATTACATTGATTAGGCTAAAAATTTAAATATTGAAAAAGGAGCAAAAATTGTAACAATTATAATATTGAAATACGTTCATTTAGTGTAATTTTTTGCTGTGATTAGTATTTTTTGTAATTTGAGACTATCCGGTGTCTGGAATTGTAAATAAATAAATTATTTTTGCAAGCAAATCCGATGTTCTACAACTAGTTATTCGATAGTAAAAAACTTTATTTTGCTTGCAATCAATTTCTCATATGCTGGATGGTCGGATACAAGATGGTCGGATACAAGAAAAACAATACCAAATTTGAGACCGTGGTTGAAAATAACTACTGCACCCACAATCCCCTTAAGGGGGTAGCAGCGATGTGGCAGATTGTACATTTTTTCGGAGTGATTTATGAAAGAAAAAAAATTTGAAAATATTTTTTTTATCGTCAATAAAAGTGTCAGTCTTGCAAATTTTTATTTTTAATTTCTCAACATAACTAAGTATCTGTAAAAATGTCAAAAACAACTTTTCATTATAACTCTATTTCCAACTTGACCCGATGTGAGATTTTTTTTTCAAGGCGATATTTATAACTTCAGGCATTTTCGGGTGTTATGCGCTAATAGTGGGAGAATCATTATCCATATGAATAAATTTCCTTAATATGAAAGTTGTTTTTTCATAAAAAAAGAGAAAAACAGCTTTTTTAGGAAAAAAAAAATTGACCTTCAATTGCGTTTAAATATGAAAAAATCTCCTGACTTTGAAAAGAAAAGTAGGCCTATAACACCCGAAATTTAATTGAGATTTTTTGAAATAAAAATTTTTATAAATTTTGTGCCAAATGGCACAAACCGGTGTCAACAGCAAGTGTTGTAAATTTCATCAGTAGTCAGTTTTGGGTTAAAAATGCGTGAAAATTTTAATAATATTTTTTAGTTTTTTGAAAATTTACGAATTCCAAAATAATAAAAGTTCGAACCAAATCTTTCCTAAAATAGATAAAAAAATATTTAAATGAGCTGATACAGATTTATTTTGGTTCAGCTAACGATGAATAAGCAAAAAAAATAAACCAACTAATTATTTTCGTAAGTTAAATTGACGCCAGTCTGCCACATCGCTGCTACCCCCTTAAGGGGTGGGCAAGGCAATCTGGACCTTTTAATACTGCGCCTCAAGAATAAACGGAGAACGAGTAGTACACTTCATTATACTTTGTATGCAAAGACAAGGTTTTGATGAATCTTTAAGATTAGAAAAAAAATATTTTCCATGTTTGGAATAGGCTGTCCAACCTCTAGAAAAGTGCCAAAATTAATATTAAAAATTTTTGACAGCCTTCGTCCATGACCCAATTTTTACGATTTTCACAAATGATCATTTTATTCACGTGGGAACGACGCTCGGGCCCGGAATTTTGATTTTTTTTCTAGGTGGCGCTAAATCGCAAAAATGAGCATTTTTTTTAAATTTTTCAGGCATTCATTGGTTGTCGCACTTGTTCGACATTTTGGCTCAACTATGAGAAGCTTATGAAAATCGACGCTCGGGCCCCGAAATATACGATTTCGGCCTTAGTTTGCCTACAAATCGCGCCGAAAGTGCGCGCGACCTGTTTTTGCGTTCTGGCCATACCACCAGTCAATTTTAAAAAATGTTACCAGCCATAATTTCTTAGAATTTTGCGACGGTCATTTTGCGCCTAATATTGGAATGATTGAGAAAATTTATGGCAAATTTGAAAATTTGTTGGTCAAATTTGAAAATTTTTGGAAATTTTAGAACCGTATTCAAAACATATTCCAAATTTTTTCTACGATTATAAACACACTAGAAAATAATTCGATTGGTCAACTTGAATTTTTTTATTTATTTCCGTTCTTGTTTACAGATATTTTTGCAAATAAAATAAGTCTGTACATCTGAGATTAAGGCTAAACAACTTCAAACAAACTATTAATTTGCCTTGATCATGTCACAAATGCTTCATAAATTAGTAGTGTTAAAGGAAGTATTAATTAGTAGAATCTAACAGTTTGAACTTTTGTGATCAAAGTTTCCGGTTTGGATGATATTTAATTTGTATTTCTATCAAAAGTACTTTGATCAGTGTCAACAGCTGTAAATAATGTTGAGGAAACCATATAGTAGAATTTTTTCGTCACAGATAGACGTTCTTCAAACATTTTATATAAACTTCAAATTTTCAAAATCAAACACGAATGGGTAGACTAAAAAACACACTCAAAATTAAATCGCGGTGAAAAAAAATGCTAACGAACAAAGAAAAAGTAACTTATTAGGCTCTATAACACTTTTTGCGAAACGATAGATAGCACAAACGCTATTTAATTTGAATTTCAAAACTTTATCAAATGTTTTTTATCATAGATAGAAACTTTATTATTAAATCTTGTATCGTATAGGTTTTATTAACCAATGAAAAATATGTTTTCCCCCGTGATTGAGAGTTGAGACCAGTATTAAATGAGGTCAAAAGTCAAGAATTCATTGAAAAATTCTAGAGTGAGATAGAGAATTTTGCTTTAAGGCCATTCAAATTCTCGTGGTACACTGTACTCCTAAAATATTTAATTTTTCTTCAATTTATACATGGGAAAGACTTAAAAGGTCGCCTTGACCACCCCCATTAGCATGACGTCGGCAAAATCAAGACGAAAACACGAACCAATGAACATTTTTGGGTTGACGTGACCGGTGGTTAACGGTTCCGTGTGAGCCACACACACCTATATATTAGGTGACTGCATATTTAAATCATCACTAAAATATGCAAAAAACCATCGTAGAATTGTCTCCTTCGAATACATTATAAGAAAGAATTCTGCAGGATTTCAAAAAGGACTTCTTTTTTTTTTTTGGAAATTTTGTTCAAATTTTACGGAGGTGTTATTTTTCCAATCTTTTACCTCTAAAAAAATTAAATGCGACCTATTGCGTCAATTAAAATTTGAAAATAGCCAGTTTTTAGGAAAGTGTTTTGTCCATGGTTGACACTCAAAACAAAGATTAATTGTGTACAGGAACAGATATTTTTTTTCAAAAGTGATATTTCAAAATTTTCAAATTTAAAGTATTTCACGAAATATTTTAATTATTAAAAAATTAATTCGAGCAATTAAATATTGTCCACAGAGTCACTTGATTAGATATGACCCAGAAATAATATCAGAAGTGTACTATATCGCTTTTATAGGGGGAAAATAACCATTTTTATAGAAAAATTGTGATTTCATCAAATTTTAACTATTTAAAAATAATTTTTGATTGATTATATTATAAATCAAATCAGAAAAAACGATGACATAGGTCAGATCCTTGTGCAATCGATTCAATACCAAAATAATTGTGACACCACTGTTAAGCTTGTATCCGTGATATGCTGTTACCTTGCTCTTATCAGTAAATTTTCTAGAACTAAAATCAAAATTCTAGAATATCAAATGTCGGATGCAAAAATATATCGTTTGAACTTCCTTATGCAAAAAAAAATGAAACTCTAACTACCTTGGGCTTGTCTGTAATACGCGGTTGAACAGTCACCTATATATAGAGTGTCGGTGCCCTGGCGGAACTTTTTTTCTGTGCTCACACGGGTGTAAGAATCAAAATAACACGATTTCTACGAGTCACTTAATTTTTTGAAAAGTTCAATAAACTCTGATTGGTTCTCAGTGGGGCTTCAAAAATACTCGAACATCTCATTAATCAAAAAATGTTTGAGATTCTTATTTGAAAGTTCTGATACAAAATAAGTAATATGCATATCCCTGATAGTTTGCGCTAATCCAGGGTTGAAGAGGGGATCAACACCAATCGAATTTTCATTTCCAATTTTTGCTAAACCCTACCAAAAAAAGGAATATCCATTACGATGCCCAGGTTCATATAAAATATTTTTTCCTATTATTTTTAAAGCAAAATGTTATA
This sequence comes from Oikopleura vanhoeffeni, assembly GCA_004367855.1. NCBI lineage: Eukaryota > Metazoa > Chordata > Appendicularia > Copelata > Oikopleuridae > Oikopleura > Oikopleura vanhoeffeni. Next base: position 143,049 of record SCLH01002098.1, read on the forward strand.
TGAGCTCAGACATCGTAATCTATATAAATCCTACGCAAAACCAACCATTTTAAAAGCCTGATTATAATCTGAAGATTTTTTGTTCATTGACTTTGAATATTAAATTACAAAAAATTATCAATTATTGTACATTATTGTGTATTCGAATAAAAAAATAGCGTCAGGAATTTGTTCACCAAAAAAAATTAAAGTTATCACAAAAATTTTAAGAACGGGCAAAAAAAATATTTATTCTGAGACGGGAGAAAAAAAAATGTTTTCTCCGGTCTTCTAAATTAATTTATCGTTATTAAAATTATCGAAAAAAAATGCATAAAGATACTATTTCTCATCGTTTGAAAAATTGTAAGCATCTGATTTCGAAGTTAACTCAGGTAACTTTCAAATAAGAACTCCCAAAATTGTTTTGACCAATAAATTTTTTTTTGAACAACATCCAGTAAGATCCGCGTATTTTTGAAAAGTCTCATTCATAAATTATTGAAAAAGTTTTGATATGCGCATAATATGTCGAAATTAATCACTGCATCGCCCTCCTGATAAAAAATAACATCGTCAATAAACTTTTAAAAAAAATTGTGTGATTTAAAATCTGGAAACCGATAATTTTGGTTTTAAACCTGAATTATCGGTCACATGGTACGCACTCAAAAAATGTACATGTATATGTAAACATGTATGATTCGGTTTTTTTGTATTGGATTTGCGAAGGTTATGCTAAAATCCGTTTCTCATTAGCTTTCAAATTGGCTGAGGGGATTCTTATTTAAAAGTTACCTCATGTTTTCATAAACGATTTATCAACTTTAAATTTACTTGAAATATATTTTGCTCATACAGAATCTGTAATTACAGATTCAAACAAAATAAATTTTTAATTGTATTGGGAACAATTTTTAGATATGGTGGCGCTATTGAGCACGTTTTTTAAATTAATTTACTATCATTTTATTGCTGGGAATTTTAACTTTTTTTTAAAGTATTTTTTCTCACCTTTTACTTGAAAGTATTTTTTAACGCATTATTTAAACTTTTTACAATGCAACAATATTACAAAATAAGCAAAATCAAGGGATACATTATCAGCAAGAAAAAAACAAAAAAATAAATTAATTTTTTGGTAGAATTGGGAAAATTTTCAAGATATGGTGGCGCTATTGAGCAAGTTTTTTTATTAATTTATTTACTATTAGGCTAAGAACTATCACTTATTATTTCTGAAAGTCTTTTTTCAAATTTCAAATGAAATGATTTCAATTTTAAAATTTATTTTCAAGTTTTTAATAAAATAAACAAAATCGAGGGACTATTATCACAAGAAATGAATCAAAAAATTTAAAATTAATGCAAAAAATTTCACTTCTGAAAATAGTGTTTCCCAAAAAATTATGATTTTTTTTCAAATTTCCAAGAAAATTTTTTTTTAAATAATCTGATGGGAAATTTTTGAGAAAATTATAAAAAAATTTCGGAGCAAAAAAAATATGAAATTTTAACTACCTTATAAATTTCTGTCCAATAAGGTGCTCATCATCTATCCACAATTTGATATTAGATTCTGCATTATGAATATTTGAGGTATTTCTCAATTGATTAAATTTAACATTTTTGAGGACCCTTCCCAGCTTGCCAAGTTGGTTCATTCTCTTAAAGGGGTGGTCGTCTCTACGAGAAAATGATTTTATTTATTTCAATATTTGTTATATTATTTTATTTCAAGTTTCGGATCTAGAAAATTGACCAATTAGAAGCGGTTTTGGGCGAAAATCTTGATATAACTATTTATTTTTAGGAGGGCCAATCAGATCACAGATGAATATTTGGATTGGCCAATGATGGCGCGAGACATGAGTCACGTGCTAAGTTATAGAAAACAGAAAAAAGTTACAATCTTTCTCGGCAAGAATTATAGCAAGAATTATAGTAAAACTGATATTCAATTATTAACGTAAATACCGGTAAAGATATATCATTTTATACGATATTTCTCTTTTTAAACACTTTTTATTTTGAAAGTATTTTTTGAGACTTTCTTTTTAACGTATTTTTTGCACTCTATTTCGAATGTTTAATTTTCAATTTTTTTAAAGAGCATTAACTAAGGGATATTTTATCGGCAAAGATAAAATCATAAAAAACAACTTATGCACAGGGGGAGGCCTTATGTCTAGCGTGTCCACCACTCGATTTTCGGCCAAAAGATCTACCACTTAGGCTGATTTTCCACATATATATTTGTGCCAAATTTATGGCGCGTATTTGATCTGAATATTTTTTCTAAAAAAATGAGCAAATTATTTGGGAAAAATCGTATTTTTTAACAGAATAGGGTGTTTTTCGACTCTTAAGGGGTGGGGTGTCGCTTTTTGCGTCACTCTTCAATTCACGCCTCAGATCAAATCGGGGTTAGCATACAACAGGCCTTAATCCGCTACCCCCGATCAAATCTAGAGGCAGTTAGGTAAAAAATCTGAGGATAACTGGGTTTGTAGACTCTAGCCTTCGTCTAACGGATCACACACTCAAAGTTAACCTGTTACATACACAACCACCAGTAGGTGAAAGTCTTTTCATAGAGCACTACAACGGTTTAATTATTGAAATCTATCATTCTTTAGACCCCACTAATACAAAGACGATTCAAAAATCTTACACAAAGTAGCGATAAATTGAACAAAAAAGTGATGAGAAGGAATTATTTCCGATTTTTGGACTTTTTTTCTTCTAGAATCTCACTAAAGCCGATTTTTGCCAGTTTTTCTTCAAACTCTATCTTCCTTTTAGAGAACTGTTAGAATGAAGCCCATTTTACGACTAAGGGTTTAAGAATATAATAAATGCGGTAAAAGTAGTGGAGAAAGGTAATTTGAATAAAATCCTAAGAAATTCTAGAAATAGAACTATAAGAATGAAACGGAAAATGAAAAGTCCGACAAAAAAAGTTACAGTACTGAATCGAGAAAAGAAGTAACACCAATGAAGCTGAGTTTCAATGATTCAAACAAGTGGCTTTACAGCTAATCAAAATTTTTAACCAAATCAGCGTCAAATTCGAAATAATTCAATGTTTTTAACATTTTGCTTAAAAATAATATTTGAAAATCTAGAATTCGATTAACGAGCTATTTACCGATAATTTATTAATGTCATGCATCGTTTTCGGTGGGTCATATTCACCCAATAAAAAATGTTCTGATTCATGGTGAGACACGGTTTTATGGGGTAAAAGCAAAAAAATATTCGAATTTTCGAAAATTCTGAGATTTTGTTCTAGATTGTTTGAGAAAAAAATAATTCCACCATGGATTCCTTGGGGCACTTTAGTTATAACCCGCATATTAATGTATCATAATTAATTCTATAAAGGGCTCAAAACAAAACCGACACCCACCCCTAAAGCGAGTTTTTAATAATGGAGTAAAATATAAAAATTTTATAAAAATAATCTGATGTGAAATTTTTTGACCAAAATTATACTGAAAACTTTTTGTGGATATCAGTGATCTCAGGATATCATATCACCTCCCTTTTAACGATTTTAATTCTGAAATCGTGAACAGTAAGCTACTCAAAGGGTTTGTCGATCGGCACATTGCTTTCAAAAGTGATATTTCTATCCTGGGTCATTATTTTTCACTGAGATTTCGAACAAAATTTTTAAAAATTTGACCCCAAAATTATTTTTTCTGGTTACTCTTGATGCACATACATGTGCACATGTACTAGGCTCATTTTGAAGCTCTAAGAAAGTTGAGGAAAATATAAATTAATTTTCTCGGTTACAAAATTGCATTTTCTTTTTTTGATGTCGCTTGATATGTGCATATTTTGCGAAGTCTGAAATTGCCATTAATTTGATTATTTGGTCATTATGACTCTAACCCGTAAAGACCGGCCCAAAATATTTTCTAGAATTCGAGTTCTAATAGAACTTCTATAATACGAATTAAAATACTGAAATAAAAAATAAACTTTCTTAGTAAATGAAGCTCCTTAGCTGGAATATTGATGGATTAGATGCAGAAACCGCTTTTATTCGAACAATCGAAGCTATCCCAATTTTCAATTACTATGATATTGTCTTTCTTCAAGAAGTTACAATGATTTCAAAGGAAATGATTATTTGAATGGGATCTATTACTTTTAAATAATGACCTTATGATTAGGAACAATGTCTCGGATATAAGTGAAAATGGAGTTTTTTGGTTCGAAAATCGCATTTGTCGAAATGTAAAGATTTTTTTCGAAAAGTCTCCATTTTAGTCGATAAATAGTCATTGTTACCGAGCGCATTGTTAATCTGCATTATAAGTAAAAAACGGAATAAAATTTACATATTTTAGTCAATATTTAAACCGTCAAGGACCGAAAGTGAATGTTTTTCATCAAGGGAAAAGCCATAGAAATATCAAAAATTTATAAAATTAGCGGAAAATGAGAATGAAATTTTTTTTTCTTACAAAAATTTCGCCTGAAGTTAGAGTTAAAAACTCAGTTGTCCCAATTAGTATTGAACAAGATTTCTGGAAAAAAATTGGAATTTTTATTCTAGAACTTTTTCCCTATCCAATTACAATCAACTTCATACTTTCAAGATCGAGCGTGGAAAATCATTTATCCCCCCTAGTTAATTACGTCATTCTAAAAGCAAATTAATTTGATAAAAGATTTTGCGGGGAATCGCGGGAAAACTTGCGCTGCTCCTTATCACGTTATTCTCCCCTCCTCACGTTGATGATGCACCTTTTGCATCAAAAAATGGAAGCCCGCGAAGTGTAATGTATGAAGAATTTCGAGAGCGGAATTTTTTTCTTGACACTTTTTGCTCTTTCAGATTTATCAGTGATAAGTTATCAGATCCGATAACTTGGAAATTCGATTTTTGGTGACCGATTAGATTCTAGATTTTTCTTAAAGACTTCAGGAAGAACGGATAACAGTACCCAACGGTTTTTTAATTCAGGTTTGGGACATAATAACTGCACCAAATAGCCTCAGGAAGGCCACAAAATTCATTTTTGCTCTTATCATAAAAATAAATTTCGAGATCTTTCTCAAAATTTTCGAGTTTTTTCAGATTTTTTCCAAGTATTTTTTTNGGAAAAAATACATAAACGTCAATTTTAATGAAAAATTCTAAAAAAAAGTATAAGTGAGTAGCAACTTTTTACTTCAGTTTGCAGTAGCTTCAATTTAAGGGTACTTTTGGTACAATCGGATGAAAATAATTTTCTAGAAACTCCAAAAATTGAGTTCCGGTTGAACTAAAATGCAATATTCTATTAATAGGAGCAATGATTAAAAAAAATTACTGGAAATTGAGAAGACATGTTTTCCCAGACGATTAAAATCAAATTTTTAAGAAAAATGTATCGAGTCGTTTTCGAGAAAAATTTTTGTTTCAAGTTTGGAAAAATTTTCCCACAATTTTCGTCGTTGAGTCTAGAAATATACTATTTTTTTAATTTTTCTAGAATCATGAAATTGACTTCCGGGCTGAATTAATCGCAATTTTCTAATAAATAGGAGCGATGTTTAAAAAAAAAGCTTCTCCACTAGAATTGCAAAAGACCATATTTTCCGAATAAATCAAAATTTCAACAAAAATGTATCGAGCGATTTTGGAGGAACAACTGAAGCTATCAATTCTAAACAAAATATCATGAAAGTTACGGTTTTTCATTATTACTAAACAAGTCCGATCGAAATTTTCGCAAAATACTTTACCGATAAACTGCTCAAACTAGTAAGTAAATTGTTTAGTTCTTACAAGTTGTAATCAATTTCATTAGCCGTTTCCCGAGATTAAAAGACTTTGAAAAGTCAAAATCAGCTGTTCCTAGAAAACTCTACTCCCACTTTGGTGCTGTGGTGCTAAAAAAAACTACTGTTTTTACTTTTGGTCGGAGCAAAAGGAATAGATCTCAATTGTTAAGGCTTTTCAGAATTTGTTATACACTTGTTTCGTTTCTTCTGAGCCCCGATCTAAAAATCTCAAAAAACCGTTGAGTACCCCCTTAAAACAAAACCTTTAGAATTTACAATTTCACCACTCTGCTACAGTATTTATACTTGTATTAAATTCATCCCAAAACAGCCAACATGCCAGATTATGAACATTTTGTGGGATCGACTATTCCTGATTATTTCACAATGATTTTGCTAAAGAAATCTTCCTTCAAATCTATTGGAAAAGCTAATTATGCTCCATTTGCAAATAGTGTCATGGGCAGGAAAGGATTTAAGAAAAAAAATTATACCAAATTAGTCCAGGATCACTGAAGATCTTAAAACCTTTATTCTCATTTTAAGTGAAATAAGGTGGTGGTATGGGCGAAACCTGCGGCCTTCAGTAATAACATGGAACCGTATAAGGGGATTTCCGAAACAAATTTTGCCAAAAATGGTTGCAGAGGAAAACAATTACAGTAATCAGATTTTTGGCTGACATCGAAAAAATCAGAATGCGTTTGATTCATAAAATCAAAACTTTCTTAGTTTTTCGCCGTTCTGATGGGTTGAAATACAAACCAATCAACCAGTTTTTTCTGTGGTTTTTTTAATGAAAATGAGCATCATTCATAATTAAATATTATTCTCATAACTTAGTGCTTCTCAGTAGTAAATAGGGTAAAATCGAAAAATATCCGTCCGAATAGAACCATTTTCCAATCTTTTCAAAAGCATATAATAAATCTCAATTTTTTTTAAAGGAAAAATGGTCGATTCGGGCCAAATTTTTTTTAACAAATATGTTTGGCTTTTTTGAGTTCTTAAAGCTCAATCAAATGAGTCGTTTCCGAAAGCCGAAATTTACTACTGAGAGACACTTTGGTTGGGAAAAGGATATAGGTTACCAAAAAAGTTTGTATTTTTATGACAAAATAAGTTATGAAAATAATAGCAAAATAATATGGTATGAAAAAATAGCTCGGCAGGAATGCCCGAGTTCCGAGTTAACTATTTTTTATTTGATTTCCAAAACCTGATAACAGAGGAATTTTATTCGTTGGTTGTACTAGTCAAGAAAATGAACAAATGCTGCTTGCGACATCCCACCTAGAATCAACGGCGGAGTATTCTCAATCTCGAATGGAGCAATTTGGATTGATTATAGAAACTTTGGAAAAGTTCAAGAACGAAAGTACAAAAGGTGGGTTTTTTTGGAGCAACCCACAATCGGGTCGAATTATCTGGAAAACGGTTCATCCGATTCAAGAAATTTCAGTTGTATCTCATAGTCAATGAGTTGATACCCGAATTACAGTTTTTCTCTTGCCGAGCCAATTACCGGTTAATCCGTGATCAGCAAAAAACGATTGCTACAGCCTTTTGGGTTGCTCCGAAAAAAAACCTGCAAAAGTGATTTTTGGTGGAGATTTGAATATGCGAGATTCAGAACTAAGAATGTTATCAAAGCAAAATTTACAGCTTTTGGATTCAAATTATGACGATGTATGGATTAAAAGTGGTTCAAATTTCAACAAAAAGTTTACCTGGGATTTAAGTGAGTAGAAATTTTTCAGTTATTCTAGAAATAGGTATTCGAAAATAGTTCTCATCTGACAAAAAAAAATTACCGAATTTGAGACCGTAGTTGGAAATAACCACTGCACCAACAATCCCCATTAACTCGGCAGATTACTTCCAATAAAACTTACGAAAAAAAAATATACTTATTATTGGCGTGTTTTTTTTTCAGCGCAACCGTTTTTGTGATTTAGTTGCACGAGTTTTTCTCAGAGATGGATGAACCGATTTTCAAAATTTCAAAAGATCGTGATTAATAAGGTTTCGATACGCGACGGGACGAAGCGTTTTTGGCGAAAAACCCCGCCATCGTAAGTTAAAATAAATATTCTTCAGCCCATTTAAATATATTTTTGGAAAACTTCGAGGTCAAATTTAAATTTTCAAAATCGTAAACCTTCGAAAATTTTTTCAAAAATCTGATTTCTTATCATCATTTATCATAGACTAAGGTTACTTTCAAATAAGAATTGCAAAAAAGGGAACTGTTCGATCTCAGCCAATCTTCAAGACCAAAACAAAAAATCGGAATCATATTTTTTTTTCTTTTAACTGAACCATTTTATTGACATTATGAGAATGCACAAAAATGATTTTTATAGTGAATGAGTCTGGGGAAGATAATGAAAGCTCGAAGAAAAAACCATATATCTATGGAAAAAGAGCGCAATTTTTACTCATTAGGTAGTTTTTTTTATAGGTGCGACAGATTTCACTTTTTACCCCTTTGTCTTTATGAAAAATCGTAAGAAAACTTAATTTTTCAGCCATTAGTCTTAAAATTTCTTCTAGTTTCGTATACGAATGATACGAATCATATGATACCCATATTGGGTCATTTGAAAACCTCGAATTTTGAAAATTAAAAAAAAAAAATTGGCCTTCAGCTCAAGCTTTTTTAGTTTCCAGTTGAATGCAAAAAACCGTTTTGTGATAGCTCATACGGTTCGCCTGTGGTGAAAAGTGAAATCTACCGCACCTCTAAAAAAACTACCTTAGAGCTCTTTAGATTAATTTTTGGATCGGGTGCGACGTCACCGATAATTCCCGGTTTAGTGAAAAAATAACCGATTTTCAGTTTTTCAAATTTCAATTGAATTTTGTCATATTACCGTTTTCCTAATTTCTATCATAATCGATGGAATGTTCTTGAATAATGGTCATATGTCTAGTTTTAAAATGTAAACACAACTTCGAAGCCAAAATTGAAATTTAACCCCTTCTTGGTTCTGCTAATTTCTATAATAATTGATAAAATTTTCTTCATATCTATTGTTTTTTAATATAAACACAATTACGTAGCAAAAATTAAAATTTGACCTCTTGGAGTCATATAACACTTTTCCAAATCATAGACGTGAAGTTAAAGATTAACCTGAGTTGTTTTTTCATTTGATTAACCTTTTAAGAACTGAATGATAACAAAAAATTCCCAAATGGGGGTACTCCAAGATGCAGATTTGACAGACTTTATATTTCGGCCAATATACGATTGAATGCATTTGAACTCGTTGGAAAAGAAAGAATGAAAGATGCTGGTTGTTTTATATCAGATCATTTTGGACTTGAAATGCAATTTTGAAAAAATTGAAGAGTTAATTAGAGATATCCTGTTTAAAAATTCACTATCTACCTGCCTTATGTTTCATTCATAAATCCAATAAAATTCACATAAATGTAATATCGTAATGTATTCATTGATATATTAAGGGGGGTTGTCAACGCAAATCAGAAATAAAATACAAAATTTACTTACCTTAAGGGGGTGGTGAAAGCAAATTAGATATTTTTGAATCGAAGAGAAGATCTGCATCTGACCACCAAATAAAAATTCAAGTTAACTACAATTCTATTTTTTTGCTAATATCATTAAACACCAACAACTCAACTCTTAAAGATTACTCATCTTAAAAATTTATTTTATTAATAATACGTATCATATATGAGCCATTACTCTATTTAATATTAATCCGGTAAAAGCAGGGCAAACTCTTTTTTCAGAGAAGTTAAAAAATGCTTAAATTACAATTGTTAGGCTTAAAAATTAATGACATTCTGTCTACAGCAATTCAATTAATTTGCCGATTTGAATGAAGCGAATTCAAAAGTCAAAAATGGTTCGATGTTGGACCCATCGCTTGTAGAGAATTATTTTTCTGGTCATTTCTAAGACGATAGGAACTTTTTGTTATGAAAAATTTTTTAACAAAAAATTATATTTTTTGGTCAAATTTTCAAGATTTTAATCAAGGATGCAAAACCGCGGATCTAGCGACACCACCCCGAGTAATGTAATTAACGTTATACTTATTCAACATAAACGAGATGCTCATCTCTCTAATTATACACAAAGATAAGTGAAATTCTATCCAGTATGCCCCAATCATATCACCCGCTACAAACACAGCTCATATTGTTGCAAGGCACTATCAAAAGATTAAAATCCACAACAAGACTATACTAGAAAGGCCCACACACGCCAAAATAAGGTAATTACTAATAAGAATCTCTAGCCCAGAAAGTATGGATCTGTTTTAGGAGATATCTCTTTACCTGAATGTAGTAGCATACAGCTAGCCGGAAAACCGTGGCGCCTCCTCATCCTACAGGTCTCACCACGCGCGCGTCAGCAACACACACGCTCACCACACTCCAATGGACTTGTGCACATAAACCTTGTGTTCTTCCATTATAAGCACCGAAACGAGTTAAATAGTCGACTCTACAGCATGATCCGCCACGGGTGCACAATAACCCACGAATCTCATCAACAGCATAACCGGAAAAAATAAAAATGTTGGGTCAGAACTACTCAAAGAATAACCTGTCTCTGCAGGGATGTGTAGATAAAAAAAAATCTTGTTTTTCTATACACAAAAGCCAAAATAATATACAATATATTAGGTACGAAATAAGATAATAAAATTGGCTCCAGGGTCATAAAGAATTAATGCTATACTCACTACTATCGGTATACTGAGAGAACAATACTATATATATACTGGACTAATTATAAATATTAAATAATTTTGTTCCATCTCCGTCATACTAAAACTACGCGGAGCGGCCACAGGTTAGCAGTGGGGAACTCGCGGGGCCGAGGTTAAGATTTGCACAGATTAGAGAGAGAGCCAAGTATGTACATACTTGTGGAGTTGACGAAGTGAAGACTGCTTAAATTTGTGCAGATGTAATTGTCGCCCTAGTAACAGAGCATAGAAAGAACAGATTTATTACGTGGTTTAGCTATTAGTGGTTGTCCATGAAGGCGTGTAACGCACGACGGAAAATGGTGTTACAACTTCTGATAAACACTTAAAAACACAACAAGTCTGAATGTGGTAGACGATCTCAGTTTTTTGATCATGACCGTATGATCAAGCGGCCGTAATTTTTATCAAAAAATATGATCATCGTTAGAAATTTTCTACGAACATTTATTCTCGCTAATCAAAACTCACTAAAAAATGAGCAATTACTAGTAAAATGTACTTGAGATTATACTTTAAGATTTTTCTTCTACCTACAACCTGAAATGCGATAATATGCTATATGAAGATGGGCTAGTTTTTAATCATCACGTTTTTCACTAATCGTACTTCACATTGAAGATGTATGGGAAACAATATTGAGCAGCTCAAATGAGTGGTTGAAACGTAATTATACACAGATAGACGCAACATTGGAAATCTTATTGCAGCCCCTGTTTGACATGCAGGAGTAGTTGTACAAAGCTTCCAAGGGGCATGTTGACTGAGGTAAGATACTTCGATGTGATGATACCTAAATAAATGTAATTATCAGCAGGCTTGCATCGAAATAGTTACTTTGGATAATCTATGATAACTAACCAAATGAGAGCTCATCGTAGGCCCTTAAAACAGAGAGGATCACACGAGGCGAAGTTGGAGCAAGAATCATTGCGTCCACAAACTTTTTGAAATCTCTCTTGAGTATCGTCATAGTCAGATTTGTGAACCAAGAATAAGTGTTATGAGGCCTGTACTGCCTGGTAGGGCATTTTCCTTCACATTGAATTTTTGGATCACCTATAAAAAGATATTTCTTACAAAAATACGACACACGCCCTTGAATCAAAATGAACCAGAGGCTGTTGATGTTCTGTTAAAATGGCATGAGGGTGAAACTACGACACACACACACACTCACTAAATATAGAAGCAAAGACATACTGTGTAAATTTTAAGCATTGTATATCAATTATGCTTTTTAATTTTTCTTCACAAAAATAGGACAATCAAAATAAAAATGTCAAACCAAAAATTCTTTTCTAGTGATTACCAAGTACTCGCAAATTCTGTCTAGAAACCAACGTATTCGGTCTCTACCAAATGCTTTTATTGTAACTCTCTCGCCATAAGCGTAGTCCAAAGGACTCGACAGTTGTAGGACCTATGACGATCTTTTACGTTCAACTTGAAAACTCGTCTCTATACTCATAGCCAACGTTTCTATTTTCTAAAAATTAATAGATATGGCAAAGCGAGTAAAACCAACAGGATGTATTGATAAAATACTAAAATACTACATAGAAATGGGACACTTCGCACACACACGACTCTCTCGCACAAAAAATACTTAAGAAATCCTTTAAATTTTGGTCCTGAAATCAATCAGAAATTGAGTTAATTAGTATGGACGCGCACTATTGTTCTCTTAAAGGACAGCACCATTTAATTAGGGAAATCGTCATGGATGTTACCTTTTGACAACAATATATAAGTGGAAAGTTGCAATGTTTATTTTTGTAAAATTTATTAGCCATTGAATAAATAATAAAGGCCAACTGAAAAGAATCATAGAAGATTCACACTAACAATGAAGTCATTTTATGAGTCATTAATATGGTCAGGCTTATTTGTCTTTTCATATCTGCAGATATACATGCATCATACTTCAACAGATCTGATACACACACCACCACGATGTTATATTATATAAGTATACTGGTAGTTCATAGATAAAAATTAACGTACATAACTGTATTGACAAAATTATTTGGTTAATTCTGTCGTAGCATCTGTACCGCATTGAGTGCGAATAAACAACAACTACATTAATATATATGAGAGCTAGAGCTCTAATTTTTTTTGCAAGCTGAAAATTAAGCCGTTTTTTAGGAAACCATCTTTTAAGATGAGCGGTTGGCGCCCCATGTGGTCGAGCTTAAATAGAGCGGTAAAGTTCAGGTTAATTTCTAAGAACGAACCGGGAGGGTGATCTTTTCTGAGAATCGTATTAAAGACGAAATTCGACCTTTCCGGTTCATTGAGGGTACTTTCAAGTCTCTACGATGAAACTTGAAATTGACTGAACTTATGACGCTTAATTTAAGGTCGACGACATGTCGGACGCATCCTTAAGTAAAGGTTTCCTAAAAAACGCTTATTTCACTTCAAAGAAATAGCGCTCTGCCTCTTCATACGAGTCCTGGATTCGAGTTTTGCACTCTTGGTAAAATCTCCGAAAACTTTGACCGGACAATCGATTTATTTTTGAATATTGTTTTCTCAAAAAGCAAAAAAATGCCATTTAAGGGTATCGCCAGCTCCTACATTTTCTGCAGTTATTATGGGTCATCAAAATGGACGAACTCATGTTTATGTTTTGACCGCATGAAACAATCCCTAATGCCACACAAAATTTTCGGAAATTTGTGCGTTTGTTCGATTTTTTCTAAGTATTCTTCTCAAAATTTTGTTAAAAAATAACGTTAGTGTGTCAATTTTTACCACTAAAGATTCAAAATAATCGGTGCGTAAGCTAACTTTTCTCAGTGTTTTCCTCAGCTTTTTTTTCTGAGCTTTTCCTTTCGAAAAAAACGAAGCACAATTCTTTCGAAATTTTCACTGACTGAAAATTCATTTGATTTTGAGTTTGGGGTCAAATAGTTGAAAAAACGGTCCTCAGAAGTTTCTATTTGTTTCGAGCTCCGTTATGCAAAAAGGTTGAGTGAGATTTGAAATTTTAACCTAGAGGAATAGATTTTCTCATGAAACAAAGTCCAAAAAACGGTGGTTTGACTGCATATCTAAGAAAAGATATAGCCTTTATCGACAAAAGCGCATCACCTCAGAAGTTAGAGTATAATTATAGCAGGTTACTATTAAAATCAGGTTATTCAAAATAAAACTTCAGAGGACGATAGATTTTCCGTTTGGCTGGAGGTCCTGCGTCGCTTAGTGTCTGGAGTGTAATGCAACAAAAAAAGTTGACCAAGATTTTTTAACGCCAAGATGAAGGTAGTTCTAGCAAACGGTAATCTGAATATCTAATAAGTAATCTTTGAAGCGTGTTTGGTAGGATATTTAATCGGAGAATATGTCAAAATAAGGGACCGGGATACGCTTAAGGGGGTATATCTGGAAAGATTGACATATTCCGGTGAGTATATTTCTGAAAGAACTAAAGCTTAATGAGACAAAACCGAAAATGCTATTTATAATCTAGTCCTAACTCGTTTGCGCGAAAGAGTACATTACAAATTTTATCTTTGACCAACAGACAATCAGGTTACAGGTATCGTAAAAGGTGAACATTTTCCAACTGCAAGAACTGATCTCCTACGCAGGAGCGGTATGTGTCAAATGAGCTCAAAGTTTTCACACATCTACGGTACAGGTAAGTATGTCAATGCTTAGATCCGCCAACGGGTTTTGATCGGAGACGGCCAACAAATTCCTACTGATACGCTAAAATGAATCGAGCTATTTTTCCACAATTTCAGACTTCAGAGTCTAATCTCTCCTAGGATAATAGTTGCAATAATAGCTCAAATTGTTATCGCAGTATCCTAAGAACAATGTAGAGAGACCTGTGTCGGGCTTTTGGGAATTTCAGCTGAAAAACTCTGAAATATGTAATTTTTTGGTCATTTTCCAGAAAATCCGCAAAAAAAAGTGCTATTTTTTTCGAATAGTACTCAAAAGAAAGCCAGTGAAACACGAAGAGAAAGTTGGCTTCGTAAGGAACGATAATTTATTGAAGTTTAGTGCTTAAATTGGCAACACGCTCATCTCTACATCATCTTTTAAAAAAATACTTAGATAAAAAATCCAACACAACACACTGAACAGAAAATTTCGAAAAAAGTCTTTTTTGATGCTTTGGGGGTTCTTAGTACACTTAGTATACCTCTCTAATCAATTTTGGCATTTCAATGCCTCTAAGGCCTTTATTTAATCAGACAGATATACCACTTAAAATGAACAAAAATTCTCTACAAGATGGGCCAAAAACCCTCGATACCCCATCCCTTCTCGACTTCTCGAAATTACCTTATTTCAATCACGTCTTGACAAGACCTGCGATTTTGTACATTATCGGTGTTTAAATCTTTCTAATGTCCGAAATTTGAGAAAGTTAACTTCTAACTTCATATTTAATGCAAAATTTCATATAACACTAACAATGTTACCCATTGACATGGTCCATTAAAATGATACCAATTAACTAGTTTTAATTGCAATTTTTAAACTAAAACTATGAAATAAGAATAATTCTCAAAAATTCTGACATTAAAACTTATTTACAATATTTGAAATTAAAAAATCTCAATTTCAATCAACTTTCTCGAATTACAACATTTAATATAAAATTAAATATTCTTGCTACTTTTTAGAATTATCGAATTTAAACATCCGATAAGTACGTAAAATCGCTCATGTCAAATTATTGGCATTGGACCAATTGTGCTTTACAATGCATACAAATTGATTGAAATTGTGTCCAGAAAATCAATTCAAAATTAATGTGAAAATGCCCAAGATGACATTGCAAATATTTAAATCTTATTCACACAATAACGAATTAGGACATTTCCCGTATAGGTTCACGGGAAACAATCAATTACAGGCCCATGTTTGCAAGTGTCAGGTTTTATCCGTCCTTCCTCGGCAGATGGTAGTTCGTACACTTCAAGCTCCAAGTAATTCATGCTACATTAATGTTCTCTGAAGCTAAGTTATGTCACATAGCCTTGTACATCACGTTGTATATTTTCACTGATAGCAAAATACAATTGTTAAATTTAGCAAATGTAGTTAGATATTTAACTATAACACACGACAACAAGAATCAATGATTGAAGCATATATCATATCCCTGTTATCACCTTTTGGTTAGAATGCGTAGCCACTCCTCCTTAACGTGTGATTTATACTGTGTGGCTACGCATGTCTAGACACAAGAGTGATAAAGGAAAGGGCTGCATATGTATTGTTCTAAAGTCGAAGACAATATTTTACATGACAAAAATGACCATTTTTAAATGAAAGTACCGATTTCCGATAATAAAAATTGATTGAAATGACCAAAGCAAGTTGCTAAATATTTAGTCTGAACAAATAATCATGTGAAACAGACGAAAGTAAAAACAGATTTTATCGCGACATATAATCTGAGATCAGGAAGGATAACTATGAGAGTTTCACAGCAAATTTTCGCTGATCCTCTAGTTCGATTACTGCTGTATGATTAGCGAGTGCCCGAGTTCATAATAAAGATCTTTTTGGTTGTTTTATTCTGATGAAAAAACATCTTCGGGACCACGAATTAGCGTGATAATACATAACGTTGACAATTATTACAATCATATCTCACAATACACTATGATGAATAGGGCCACCTACGCACACAATCGGGCCAACTGAAATAAACAATGAACAGCCGGTAGGCTTATGATTCATAGCCTATCGATCTTACGAATTAGTATTATCGGAAATACGACGATTCTTGGTCCAGGAATATGTCCCGGATATATATAGTTTTCTTCACCCTAATAAACGATTTTAGATGAACTCGGGCATCGTTAATCAGATATGACGTTTTGATATACTCTTAGTTACCGCTCCAGATGAAGAATCTTACATATAAAGTACAGTAGTCGTTCGAGCAGTTATAAGTGCGAAAATTGAAAAAAAAATATAGACAAATCCGACTAAATTATAATTTTTTATGAGGGCAATGGATTTTAAACTGCAATTTATCAATTGGTTTCTAATACATGGTTATACATAGAAGACATTTTGATCAAAGTGTGAAAATAGGCAATTGGTTCTTAACAAGTAATTCGCTTTTGCAAAAAAGTTCATATCTTCAGACGATCGACAAAAGATATTATAAATGCATTAATAAGTATTTGTTTATTTGGAGAAAGATGCGCTTATGATAACTTTTTTTAAGGAATAAATACGACGTTGCAGCTTCACAGCCTCCCTTGGTCTGTGTCAGAGATCTGAGAAAAAATCCTCCCAAGAAGAATCTTTAGCTGAGGTCTGGACTAGCGCGGTGTTCCGAATCCCACGATGTGGTCTAAAGTGATTGTCCTTAGTGATTGAAGTGAGTGCATTACCCCGTATAACATGGAGCGGACCCAATACTCAAGGTACACCTTGCTAAAGAATACTCAAGAAAATCAATGAAGTACAACAGTTAGTGGGAGTCCGAACACGCGCTATGATGATAGTAAACCGTTTTTGAGATAGAGTTCTTGTTGGGAAACAGGATATTGTATGCAAATATATTAATATTATAAAGCGGCGTTCGAATGAAATTAGGGTTGCCGCGCTTTCAGTCAGCACCAGAAATTTATCGTCCTCGGACATAAATCGACAAACTTTCAACTTTTAACTTGATTGTCAAAGTATTTTTACATTTTGTAAAAATTTCGATACAAAAAAACCCTGACGTGACACATATACATCCTCAATATCAAAATTTTTTAACTTTTTTAAAGCAAAAAAGTTTCCAAATAATCTTACACGATTATTTCAAAATTCCTAAGTATATAGTTTAATTGTCGACAATGCGCAGGTGCAGGACAATACATTTCGAACAAAAACCTAGAAATTTTCGTCCGAAATAAAATATACTGATTCTTTACTTATTGTTTTTTATGGCAATTTCAATGCAAATTTGTAAATGCTTTAATCGACGGCACCCTAATGACACTGTGACATTTGCTTAGTAAACTATTTTTCCTCGTCCTAGAGACATTCGATGTGCCAAAGCGCATTTGTGGGAGGAAGAACAGAATAGTACAACCAAAAGAACGAAAACTTAAGATTTTTATGTTAGATACGCACACTAGAGAAGGGAAATAATGTAAAACTATCAAATCCTGAAGACAAATCGATGATACGCAGGTAAAGACACCAGGTTTATTAGAAAACAATTTTTTCGGAATATTTTAAAAAACAAGCATTGTTTTTGCCTCATCACTGACATCAATCAGCGCTCGAATGCAAGCGCCGAAACTTGCATAACATACAAAATTGCTTGTTTTTTTATGTTTTCTATAAGCAGACCATCAGACAATTTTGTAGATACTCCCCTGCCTGATATTTGATTGTTCACTAGATTAGCTTTTTACCCATGTACATTGAACACACTTTTTAATATGATGTGAATCAATAAATTAATCTCATCGCTAGAACGACGGAAGAAATATACATTCTTAATGTCACGAAGTTATCTTTGTTACGATGATTAAATTTACGAATGCAAATTTTATTTTGTGTATCAATAACCACGAAAAAAGCGTACCTTAATTTGAATAGAAGGGTTATATAGAAAACTTTTGGTTCGACTGCATTGCCTAGAGAAAAATAAGGTGAGGTTTTACTACAAAATGTGAATGAAGGCGCTCAGTTAGTGCCAGCTGATCCTTCGCATAATTTCTGAGTGTATTCCACAGCGTAATTTTCATAATATGAAAGACAAGCGATAATGTCAAATGTGGAAAATCTTTAATTATTCCATAATTTTTTCGGATAATGAACTTGTTTTTCTTCTCAGCAGTTATTTTTCCATTTGGAGAATTTTGAATGCTCATTCAAGCCTAAAAAGTGAAAAAATAAAAAATTTACCGAAATTAATTGTAGGAGACTGTGCTGAGGTTTGAATTTTGATAAAAATGCAGGGAAAATATGCTGTAAAGATGATGCCATAATGATTCCTTGCTCCATTTAAAGAATTTCACTCATTAGCTATTTTTTGAGATTTGACGTTGTTATCCGGTCGCCGACTATTGTGAAAATTTCAATCCCGACCGACAGGGTCGGGATATTCCGATCCCCGTTTAAGAACACTGCAGAAACGTATCCATTTTTTTTAAATATGTAGATAAACTCTTCGAGGATTCGGCCAAGTGCCAAATCAGCATCATCAGAATTATGTCAAACCTAGCGCTCAGAATAATGATTTTCAGAGCGCTCTGAAAGCACTAAGAAGCCTACTACCGCATTCATCCTCAAGCATTTTTTTATTGATCTTTTGCAATTCAAATATGATGCACATCACAAATGGACCTTTTTTCAAATTTGCGCGCTAGTGGTCAAAACAGCTTATTTGGGAGCCGCACGCAAAAGCCTACTCTCTTGCGAAAATATATAGATTTTTAATTTGGCATCAAATTCACTGCAAAGCGCCTGATTAGGGTGTTACAAGGTTAGCTTGCAATTGCTACGATACTTCTATGAAATTTTGAAAAATAAGAATTGTTCGAATTTTTCAGATACAAGAAAAGAATTTCCCAAAATTTTCAGAATCAGGTCTTCTCATTGGTCTGGAAAATCGACTTGTAAACTAAGAAACATGGGTTTGGGGAGTGTTCTCCTGGAATCTCAGATGCCGATAGAACTATATAATATTTTTCGGTCAGTATTTTTGAAGATTTGGCACTTCTAAATATTCATAAAAATTGCCATTTTTTGAAAAATTTACGACATTTTGGCATAAATGGTAAGTAAATCGGGCTTGTGAAATTGTGCGCACTATAACTAAAGATAGCTTCATCGTAATAATGCGCCACACATAACATTTTAAAAAGATTTTAACAAACGAATTCGCCGAGGTTGAGTTTTTCGACTGCAAATAAAAAATAATGGGTAGTTTTGTGGTCATTTTTTTCGAAATATTCCTTAAATCTTAAATTTTATGACTACAATGTTTTTAGCAATTTATTATGATTCGAATTGATAAGCGCGTCATTATGCATATTTTGCCTTGTTTTCTTCAAAAATTGACGAAGGAAATTTAGGAGAACAAAAAATATTTTGAAAATTCTAAGTTTATCGAAAAATTTAACAAGCAATTTGGTCAATAAATTGGTGTAAGAATCTGCTTTGTGGAGAATTGTGCGACTATAAACTAAAAGATAGCTCTTCGTAAATGGCGCACACATAACATTTAAAAGTTTACAAAAAGAATTCGCCGAGGTTGATTTTTTCGAAGCCAAGATTGAAAAAAGCTGCTTTGAATAATCTCATTTAAAATTTTCTGAGGAATACTTGATAAAAATTTGAGCCTATTTTGCAAACATTATCCTCGGAGGAGATAGATTGTTGAATTGCAAATTGTTAAAAACGTCGGTATTCTGGCGTTCTAGAATTGTTCAGCTGCCGGATCGAAAAGAACTCTCTAAGGAAAATTCTATAATACATAGTTAATTGATCTTGGAAGATGATCTCACTTGATATAGCCAGTCTGGGAGGAGATAGATTTTGAAATTTTGAAAATTCAACCTGTTAGATACTTACTATTGGTGTAATTCAAAAAATAATTTGTGATGTATTTTTCCGACAAGATTCAAGATAGATCCACAAGAATTAGCATTTTCGGTTTTATTCTCATGAACTGCCTAGTTGTTCGTATATTTACCTAGAAAATGTCAATAAGAGTCGGTATTGATATCCGTACACGAATAACCTACGCTAAAAAATAATTTTATTTTTCAAAATTTCAAAAAAAAATATTTTTTTTTTTCAAAAACTTTTGATTGACCTCAACCGACCCTGACCCTTGGATGATGTGACCTCAGACAACTTTTCTATGGTCCAAATTGTCTGAAGTTTCTGAATCCGAAGAGATATCGTGCATATCTCCTCGCATTCGGCTAGAATCGGTCTGATCCATCTGGTCAGCATCAAAACATACAAGCAATGATTTCACCTAGCTTTTAATTGATTTTAACTATGTTAAAATGGAGTAAAATCAAGTTTTAATACTTTTTAGAAGCTTATAACATTTACAATCTGAAATTGGCAAAATTAAAATTTTGCCATTTCTAGAAATTCCGAAAATCGAATGTTCAATTTTCAAAATTTCAATTTTCAAATTTGAGAAAAATTTATTTTATTTATGCATAAAACATCATAACTCAGGAAAAATCAAGTTAACACTTTTTGATCAACTTTTCTAAACAAAAAATCTCGAGGATGACGAATCCGAGCTCAAAATCAAATTTTCAAATATGTAAATCTAGAATTTACCGAAAACCAAAATATTCTACTTGATATTTTCACGCTTTTTAAACTTTTTAAATGCTATCTGCGGAAAAATCCAGCCCTAAATTTCCTAATCTGGCGTCTCTGTTAAAAATAACCTCATTTTCTTAAAATTAACCCGATATATTGCTCATGCGCATAAATTGATTTCACGCACCTGGCTCAGCTACTTTAAAGCCAAACTGACAAAAAATGAAAAACTCGCGCCATAAAAATACCTGCGCTAAAGATGCTCTCTAGCGCTGCTCACATACGACACCCTGCTCGCCACGATGGCCAACACAACTCTTTTATAAACTACTGCACAACGATTTAAAATCACTTCTTATTCTATCTTTCCCACTACGAAAACTTTGAAAAAATAAAAGAAAAAACTTTGAAAAAACTATCGATTAATTGTGAAGATTATATCATAATTTGGCTGACCACAAAAGAACAAGAAAAAGAGACATTTTATAGAGATTACGAAGAAAATTTGCAGCGACAAAACGAAATCTAAATATATAAGAAGTTATCATAAAAGTTGAAGAAGAGACTGAAAAAATCATCCAAAATGGCGACTCAGAATTTTGCCAGGCCACACCCATCTCCGTCATATCATCATTTCAATTCTTTCCGACCTACCCAGAAAATCAAAATAAACACAACAGAGAGCAATTTAGCTGCAGTTTTCGAAAAGAATTTGAAAATCAACTGGATCAATTTGATACGCTTACAATTTGCTATAAAAGCTTACAATGCCTCTGAGGATGTTAAAATTTTGATAAATTCAAGAAATGCTCGAAAAACGATTGTTTGCTCATTTTTAGCTCAAAACCTTTCTCGACAAATATGAAACTCAATTCGAAAAAAAAGCTCTGCAGACACCGTCAAATTCATCAAGAAAAAAATTGGTCCAGATTCGGGATTATCAGAAATGCGACAAAGCAATCGAAAGACTAAACGACGCCACTCGTGACGCCGCCGGCGAAGAAGAATTCACAGAATTTCTCGAAAGAATAACTGAAATAGCGGAAGGAATGACCGGAA
>SCLH01002098.1:164935-177916 GCA_004367855.1 Oikopleura vanhoeffeni
TGAACAAACTGAGAATGGGAAAAGTTTCATTTTGCGATTGATTTCGAGAAACGAGTTCAGGGTCATTCTAAGAAAACCAAAAAAAAATTGGATCGCACCAAATGAGCTCTAAGGCACTAGAAAGTGCCAAAATAAATTCTTATAAAAGTTAGTTTGGCTTCGTCTATTAACCGATTTTCATGTTTTTTTTTCAATAATCTTTTATTTTCATTATCTAAAGACTCTCAAGGGCGAATTGAAATTTCCAAGCTGAAACTCGAAAATTATTGATTTTTCGGTATTTTTTTCCAAAAAAAAGTTGCTTTTAAATTTTTTCGAAATTAGGCTCAAAAGAAAGCCAGTGAAACACAGACGAGAAAGTTTGGCTTACGTCAAAGACGATATATTTTGATTGAAGCACTTTTTTCTCGGAATTTTTTTTCGAAAATGACCCAAAAAATTCATATTTCGAGTTTCAGCTGGAAATTTCAAATTTCGCCCTTGAGAGTCTTAAGATAATGAAAATAAAAAGATTATTGAAAAAAAATCATGAGAATCGGTTAATAGACGAAGCCAAACTAACTTTTAAGAATGATTGGCACTTTTCTAGTGCCTGTAAAGCTCATATTTGTGCGATCGAAAATTTTTTTTTTGGTTTTCTAGAATGACCCACTTAACTCGTTTCTCGAAATCAATCGCAAAATGAACCTTTTCCCATTCTCAGTTTGTTCAGGAGAGCCGATTCAAAAATATCTAATTTGCTTTCACCACCCCCTTAATTTCGATGAAAGGTAATTTTGATGAATTTTTTTATATATCCTTTATGCACTAAAGATTGTCAATTTGATGAGTTTCGCGCTTACTTTGACGTTTGTCAGTATAACCAGAAAAATAAATGATATAGAAAGCTAATGTTTTGAAGAATTGAATTAACAGGCATAAGGTAATAATGACGATTTAAAAAAAATAATTGTGAAACATTTCTGGCCTTCATTATTGGTATAAACAATTCGAACCAGCACTATAGCATTTTGTACTGATAATGGAGTCCTAAATGGTTTAAGAAATATTTTTAAATAGGATATTGACCTGATGATTCCATTTTACAAACATAAGCTTTTAATCATTAAGTTTTCCAGTCATACTCGAAAAAGGTTAAAGTAAGTGCTAAACTCATCTAATTGATAACATTTAGTGCATAAAGGATTGTGAGACATTGGCGAAATTTTCAGAATTGAAAATTATTGAGTTTTTTATCAGTAATTTCGATCTATTTTTCAATTTGACCTCAATTTTGAATACGACTAAATTTCGAACGTCGTTTCGGCGGATCTGAAAAGCTTTCACGGAAATAAGTTTAAATTATGACAGTTTGTTCAATGAGATTCTTTCTCGTAAATTAAGGCTTTTTTTTTATTTTACTCCATTAAAAAAGTACGTTTTTTATTAATTTTTGTTGACTACCCCCTTAATAGTAGTCTCCCCAATCATAGCAAAGTGACAAAAAATATAAATTGCTCTGACGTCGAGCTTATGACTAGAACATAACAAATTTTAAATCGAATGGCGAAATAACACTACACGACTAATCAGGGGTTTGCTGGAAACCATGTACTATGTTTATATTAACCAAAAGGAGACAAGCGAACCCATGGATTTTTTTGACGTTCCAAAAAGTCAACATCTGCAATGGTAATTTTTTTATTTGAGACAAAAACTAATCTTTGCACATAGAAAAACATTTGAAATAAAAAATCCGGGAACTTGAAGAACTTCCAAAGACATCGAAAAAACGCAAATATAAACGATTTGATTTGGTGAATTCTTATACAAAAACAACTGCAGAAAATGTAGGAACCACCAAACCCTTAAAAAGAAACCATTGTAGTATTTTTCATCACCTCTGAGACATGAAGCGGTGAGTAACTTTAAGGGGTGGATGACTCGGACAGACTGGAGTCAATTTAACTTACGAAATTAATTAGTTGGTTTACTTTTTTCTGCTTATTATCATTAGTTGAACCAGAATAAATGTGCATCACTTATAAAAATAATTTTTGCCTATTTATGGGAAGATTGAGTCCGAACTTTATTTTTTGAATTCGTTAAAATTTTCAAAAAAAATCAAAGCATTATGAAAATTTTCCGCATTTTTTGTCCGAAATTTTTTCTGATCGTTTTTGTGAAATTAATGAGTAAAAGCTAAAAAAAATAGCCACTTAACTTTTTTTCATGCATGTCTACATATTTTCTGACTGCTGTTTGAAAAATCATAATATGTTTATTTGTCATTTTTTGTCGGCTTTTTTAGAAAAATTATGAAAATTTTCCGCAAATCAAGTCCAAAATTTTTTATACTGCTTTTTTATTAGTGGTTTTTTGAACTCTCCATTAAAAATCAGGCAGAATCACATATTAAATGTTTTGGTATCTATTAAATATCCGTATGTCAACTAATGAGTTGTCGTGCGATTATCATTTCTAAACTATCGATGAAATTTTTGACACTCGGCTGTACACTCGATAAGTGCCATTTGGCACTAGATATTAAAATTTTATGCTGGTCAAAAATTCCAAATAAAAATTTGGGGTGTAATAGGCACCATTATTTTAGATGGTTAAGAACATTTTTTTAAATCAAAAACGCAATTGAAGGTTCAATTTTTATTCTCAAAAAAGTTTGTTTTCTCTACTTTTTGCCCATTTTTCATGGTGGAAAAAAAACTTTCATATCAAGGAAATTTTTTAATACGCAACATAATACGAACAAGACTTTTTAGCGGCATTACACCCGACAATGTTTGAAGTTTATTAATATCGTCTTCATAAAAAATTCTATAGTCGGGTTTAGTTGGAAATGGATGTTACAGTGGAAAGTGTTTTTTATATTTTCACAGATAATTAGTTATGTTAAGACATTAAAAATATAAACGTTCGCAAGGAATGAACACTTTTATTGAAGATTAAAAATAAAAAAATAATTTTCACATTTTTTTTCTTTCATATATCGCTCTGAAAAAAAATGTACCAATCTTCCCGGATCGATGCCACCCCCTTAATGATTAAGACCCGAAAATTATTTTTGAATGATTTATATCGGAAAATAACGGAAAAAGTACTTGGAAAATATGGAGATATATTTGCTGAAAACCTTTAAGTTAACCATTAGGATCCGACCACGTTTGAAAATTCGAATGAGATGGATAAATTATTAGAGAATTAGTCTTATTTATTGGGGTTGCGGGCCTTACTTTGATACGATATTGTAAAATAATGGAAACAATTTCTACAGTGCCTTTTCAAGAACGGACTATTGAGCAAATTTTTGGTTCGGGTGCTTTTACTTTTTTCGAAAATTTTTGAAATATAAAAAAAGTATTTAAAATGTAATCAATTCGTTTTTATGTAGTGGACAAAACTACCATTCAAAAAACTTTAAAAATGTTATGGAATGTATACATATAATTAATAATAATTTCAGCGAGCTAAAGTAGCTTCATTTTCTAGCGCCTGCATGAAAATTATTAACCTTAAAGTAATCTACAAAAATGTTTTATCAAATTTTTTTAGGGCAATCGTAGCACCAAATAACATTTAAAAAAAAAACCAATAATGCTCAACTTTTTCCGATCGAAAATTAGTTTTCTTTAGAAAATTACTAAATTTAGCTTTTTTGAAAATTGTTATCATAAGACACCCAATAGGGTCACATTAACACTTTTCCGTAATAATTTTCAAGGGGGGGGGTCAATTACAAAAAATACGCCGAAATTGATTTCAAAATAATCTCTTAGATATGTGCGGCTTTCGAATATTGAGTATTCTGAGCGTCCCAAGCAACTTGGTGTTATTTTTGGTCCAAAAAGTGTCCTAAAAACATTATCGACCGCTAACCCCCTTGAAGCGAGTTTTGTACATTGAACTTTAAATTTTTGAATACATGCTAGTTTTGATGCAATAACATTATCATTGTTAGCAAGTTAAAAACCATTTAAACTTTTGGCTAACCCAGAATATTTTGACTTTTTAAGCTGTAATTTTTCGTTTTAATATTTACAGGGAGAATGAAAAAGAAAAGTACAGTGGTAGACGCAAGCAAAAATAAAACCATCTGATTTTTTGGCTAAAGTAACAAGCAAAATTTTACTATGAAATTCGTAAAAAACTGAAGATTAGCGTGATTTACCATTATAACATTAAATATACACCTATAACATAAGAAAATTTTATGATTAAAACGGGGAATTAAACACTACACCAAAATGTGAACTCTAAGCCAGCTCCACGAAAGCAGGGTTATGATAAAAAAGCGGGTTTTTTAATGTGGACTGAGGTTGGTTTTTCTAAGACCATTTTAACTTTTATATATAAATCATAAAGCATATGCTATCAAAATTAAACCGAAGACTTTAATTCACAAGGTTTTTGCCCTATAGTAGGATGGAAAACCTGGAACCATAATGATCAACTAAAATTCCTTAATCTCCTACAGTTAAAATACAGTAAAGTGCCTTTAAAGGAAGAAGGTAAAAACTGGCTTGCCTGTTTTCGTTTAAATTTATTTTGGCGTCTAGAAAATCTTGATTCCGAAAAAACAAATTTCTGTACAATTTGTTATTAAATTTAAACTTTTGATAATTTTACTAGAGATTGAATTAAATTCGATTTAAAACTTTAGTACACCTGAACTTTCTTTAGTTGGGCGATTTCTTTTCGATTTTCTCAAATTTTGGAAAAAAAGCTGTAGCGAAAATGATCATAAGAATGAAGCTCTACAAATAAAAATTAATTTTTACTAAAAAAAGCATGTTGCACTTCTTATCGAAGATGATGCGCCAATTAATTACGGGTTCCTGGTCGTTTTTCACTACATTTTTAGCCAAAATTTTTATATAATTCGGCTTTGTTGATAACAACTCATCCGATTGAGTTCTTAAATACTGGTCAAGTCTGGGCTATAAGGACAGGCAAATTTTTTTTTTTGTCCATGTGAAAACGTGTCGTTTTGTCCATATAAAAAATTTCACTAAAAATGCCTCTTAAAAATCGAAAATAGCGCTAGAGAGCTAAAACTGCAAGGCCAAATGTGCGCACGACTTAGGCGCCACCTCTCAAAAAAGATTGAGGGTAATCAGTCAGCTGGTATTGTTTTTTTTCAGAATATATATATATTTTCAAGAAAAAATTCAAATTATTTTTTTTGAAAAACATTTTTTTTCTGTAAAATAAACATCACCCAGGTTGACTGATGTCTGTTAAAAAAGTACCGCTAAGTTTGTATTCCATTTTCGGCGGTGAATATCATAGAAAAAATCTTAGAGTGTTTAAATGGCAACCTTTCGTCGTTTCTGTCTATTTCCTGAATTGTTTGGGGTTTCTTCTTTTAGTGGGGTGGGCGTCGTAATTTTTTATGAAGCCCCTTTATAGAATTAATTTATGATACATTAATATCGGTTATGACTAAAGTTGACCCAGGAATCTCATGGTGGCAATAATTTTGTTCAAAACAATCTAGAAACAAAATCTAGAATTTTTAAAATTCAAATATTTTTTAGCTTTAACCCTTAAAACACATTTTATCGAGACGGCATTTCGAAAAAATTTGACACCTTCACTACGCGAATTTCTCTTAGATCAAGATGCTCTAAACAAGCCTATTTCTGAAATCGCCAGTCTTTTAGATCGCAGGAAAAAATACAAAAAATCTTCGGAAATTTTTCAACTCGAAACGTCAAATGAAAAAATTGAAAATCTCACTTCTATGCTCGCGGTATTTGCAGAACAAAAACATTCCGATTCAAAACGCATCGAGTCGCTCCTGGAACAAAACGAAAAAATGATGAATTTGCTACACAACAAATTTTCGGATTTTGATGCTGAAATTTGCAAGTTGAAAACTTCAACCAGAAATCTTCAACCAACTCAACAACCAATAACCCAACATAAACCTGAAAATAAAACTGAGTATCCAAGCAGCTGGGAGTTAAATGAAGCTGGATTTCCGGTTCGCTGCAAGGGTTGTGGTTTTCAAGGCCATTCTCAAACTGTTTGCAGAGGTACACGAGCCACCTGCAATTTGTGCCGTAAACCAGGGCACATTACCTACGCCTGTCCAGATCGAACAAACATGGTCAACAACAATTATTCGTCAAAAAACTAAGAATGGGTTCAGATTTTCGCCTTAAATCAGACCCCTCGTTTACTGCTGGTACAACATTTTCACCTTACTCGCCATTTACAAGCCTGAGAAAAAACGTCAATCAACTTCAAACGCAAAGTTCTCTAATTAATAACTTGAATGCAATTGCAACAACTTTGGGACGAAAATATTTTGTCAGAACAAAGATCGAAAACCGAACCGTGAACTTACTGGTGGATACCGGATCAGAAGTTAACGTGATTCCAAAGCATTGCTTAAGTGTTACAGCAATGAAAAAACTGAAACCAACAAATTTGGACTTGAAATCCTACACTGGAAACCGAATCGAAGTACTTGGGTGTCTTCAAATGGATGTTCAAATCGGTCAAATTTGCCTGAAAAACGTCGATTATTTACATTGTCGAAATAACTTCAAGCCGATCCTCGGCACTCCAGCATTGAAAAATATGATATTGCTCTGTGTTTTTCCAGAACAAGATGATCCAAATGGAATAAAACACCCGACTTATTCTTTCGATGAAAACAGCCGTCAAGGTCACAACCTTTAATCTCGTCACAACCGAAAAAACAACAAAAACAAATTCTTTACAGCTGGAAGCAACACAGCCTACTGTAATTGCTGCAAATACGGAAAATCATTGAATGCACAACACGGCTACCCGGTTGGTTAGTTGCTGGTGATTACTCCGTCGAAGTAGAATCTGCTGCAGCAAGCTATGATGTCCTTTTTGGCAAATCAGTTTCCAGTTTTTCAGCAAACCACAATAAATGTATAATCAGAGTTTGCAACGCATCGGACAAGTCAATTAAAATTCCAGCTGGTGTTCGCCTGGTTAACACGGTGCAAGTAACGGTACCGGATGTTGCATTCAAGCAGCCATTGTTCACAGAATCTAGAATTTCCAAGTTGCTGTCAGAAATCAAAATAAATTCAAAAAATCCCGAAATTTATGCAAAAGCAGTTGATCTCATTAAAAACTATCACGATGTGTTTGCAAGTGAGCAAGATGAATTAAACGAAACAACGTCAGCTCATTATGACGTTGACACCGGAAACGCACCACCACAAGCTCAGCAACGATACAGAACACCGTTTTTCTTGCGAGAAGAAATGAAGAAAATTATAACGAAAAATGTCAAAACTGGACTGATGTCTCCAACTTCTTCGCCTTGGGCTGCTCCAGTTCTGCTTGTGAAAAAATCAAATGGATCATACCGGCTGGTTTGTGACTATCGAAAATTGAATACCGTTACAGTAGCTGATTCGTATCCTCTTCCAGAAATCAATGATCTTGTCACGGAGCTCGCAGAATCCAAAATCTTCTCAATTTCCGATCTTTTTACAGGCTTTCATCAGATTCCTTGTACGGAACAAGCTAAACAAAAACTAGCGATAACAACCGAACTTGGGCAATTCACCTGGAACCGAATGCCTATGGGTGCGAAAAACTGCCCAGCTGTTTTTCAACGTCTAATGGACAAGGTTTTTCGAAAAATCCCACGATCAAACCTTATAATTTACCTGGACGACTTGCTTATACATGCAGCCAACGAAGCCAAGAACCTTGCAGCACTCGAAGAAAGTTTCAAAGTTCTACGAAAGCACAACTTGAAACTGAGGGCGGACAAAACAGTTTTGTTGTCAAACAAGGTCAAGTTTTGTGGTTTCGAGAATTGAAAAATGGCCGAAAGATGCCTTCCAAAGAAAAAATCGAAGCATCATTGACTGTGAAAAACACCAAAAATAAGTGCGAAGCCAATCATGTTTTTGGACTATCTCAACACCACAGAACTTTTATTTCCGATTTTGCATCAAAAGCTACAGAAATAACAAAAAGCTACCGTGGAAGCTTCTTTTGGTCCAGTGATGCTGAAAAATCACTTCAAAATCTAAAAATTGAGGTTGGACAAGCCGCATTACAGCTGGAGATCCCTAACATGCAAAAAGCGCATTTTGTGCTCGAAACTGACGCGTCTCAAAACGGCTATGGTGCCGTCCTATTTGTATGCAACAGAAATGGGTTGCATGCACATCATGGTCCACAATGCCTCCGACCCGTTGAATACGCAAGTGGAATTTTCAGCCCGGCTCAGCTGAAGTACCAGACGATGGAAAAAGAGCTATTTTGTGGAAAAATAGCTCTTCACAAATGGAACCACTATCTTTTGGGAAGAAAGTTTACTTGGCGCACCGACAACGCCTGCTTGACTTGGGCTTCCAGAATACGAAGTAAAAACCTAAAAATAGCAACATGGCTAGCTACTATTGGTCAATTTGACTTCAGCATTGAATTGCGCCCTTCAAAATCAATGAAAATCAGTGATTGCCTCTCCCGCCAATTTGTCGAGTTGAATGCGCTGAAAGTGACGAAACGGAATCTGGCGGAATTAAAAGCTGCTGATCCAATTTTGAGCTTGATCAAAAATAACGTTGCAAGCAACCGTTGGCCGAATCACCCTGATTCAGAAATTATCCCGTATTTAAGAAAACGTCAAAACCTGTTTTCCGGCAGCGATGGAGAATTGCTGATCAATCACAACAACCGAAGGGAAGCTTAATTTCTTCCTGAGATATTTGAGAGAATATGAATCAAGAAATATTGCAGACAAAATCTGGCTTTTAAATGAACAGAGTGTGAAAAACACATTTTATCGATTCCGTCTTTTCGAATAGAATTTAACGAGTTCAATCCGAAAATTTTCTTATCGATCAAATGGTTTATTCTTTCAGAATAAATTCTTAATTTGAAGTTAAATATCCCGCCAGAACGTCTACTGGATCTAGACGAGAAGAAAACAAGAGAATACAAAAAATCTGCTGAAAATTTTTTTCAGCTCGAAACTTCAAATGAAAATCGAAAAATTTAATAGGAGCAATCCATGCATCTACGTTTTTCGCCGAACAAAAGCATGCCGATTTCGTAAAACGTATTGAGAGTCACTTTTTGGAGCAGAAAATGAAAAAATGGATGAAACATGGTTGCATAACAATTTTCGGATTTGACTGCAGAAATTGCAACAACTCCGCACAACGACCAAAATCTTCAAGAATATTACCTCAAAAACCGGAAACGAATCTTCGCGCCAACACAAACGAAACTCTATATTATCCATCGGAAATAAAGATAATAGCTTCCATGCAACCGGAATAAGAGAGAAGCTGGTTTTTCCAGTTCGCTGTAATCAGCTTGTGTGGTTCCAGGGACATCTCACACGGCTCAGTCGTGTCGAGGAACGACGCGCCTACTGTGCGCATTTATGCAAAAACAGCGGCACATTGTATTTGCCTGCCAAATCGAACAAAATGTGGGAACATACTCAAACACTCCGCTATTCGCCAAAAAACTATTAGTGTGGTTTCAGACTGTTTCCGCTCTAAATCAAACCCCTCCAACTCCGCTGGTACATACTTATTCAAAAATCGTCCAATGTCCAATTTTATCTGATGTTTCAAACTTCAAAAAAACCTCACAACTGCTGAACCGAAACACAAAAAAACTTGAACTCAATTTCATGCGAATTTCGGCACAAAAATAATTTTGCTAAATACAAAATTCAAAATCGCCTGTAACGTTCCTGCTGTAGATTACTGGTTCACAAGTAACGTTTTGCCTAAGAAATGCTTGAAGACGTCACTGCACTTCAGAAAAATGAAGACCGTCAAAATTTGATACTGAAATCATACAGCGGCAACCGTATCGAAGTGCTCGGGAGCCTCCAAATGGATATTCAAATTGGCAAAATTTTCCTGAAAAATTGTGAACTTTTAACATTGTTGAAAAAATTTCGAAGCCAATCCTCGGCAACCTCTCAGCTTCGCACACATATATATACATTGCCCTGTGTTTCCTCTCAAAATAAGATGATACAAAATGGGATCAAACACGCCGACTGATTTTTGAGGAAAATCAAATATCAAAGATTACAAACCTCAATTTGGTGACGACAGGACAACACAATCAACACTACAAATTTTACAAACTGGAAGCTTAAAAAACAACAAAAATTGAAGCTAATTCAGAAAAATAATCGAATGCACGAACACGGTCTATCCTGTGTGTCGTGCTGGAAATTACGCATCGAAATAAGAGTCGCAAACATAAATTTGCATATTGTTATTTTGGAAAATCAGTTCAACCTTATTCCAAAAAAAATCTAAATGCATTGTAGTCGTGCTGCAACTCGTCTGAACAATTCAATCGACATCCAGCTGGTGTTACGCTTGATCAATGCGGTGCAAGTAACGTACCAGAAGTCAATTTTAAGCAGCCACTATTCACAAAAACAAGAATTTCGAAGTTATTCATCGAATAAAATTGAAAGCAAAAAATCCGGATTGGTTGCCAAAAACGGTTGATCTTGTTAAAAAACTACCAGCGATGTTTGCAAGTGAAACAAGACGACACTCAACGAAACCTTCTGCATGCTGAATATGATTGTTGAATACCGGAATAATGCGCCACCATCCAAGGCTCAGCAACGGTCAGAACACCGTTTTTTTGAGAGAAAAGAAATGAACAAAAATTATTTCAAAAAACGTCCAAACTGGGTGATGTCTCCAACTTCTTCACCTTGGGGCCGGCACGGTTTTTATTGGTGAAAAATCTAATGGATCATATCGGCTGGTATGTGACTACAGGAAACTGAACCAGTGTACAAAGTTGCTGATTCATACCCTCCTGCCAGAAATCAATGATCTGGTTACAGAGCTGGCGGAGTCGAAAATCATTTCCATTTGTCCGATCTTTTCACGGTTTTTTCATCAGATACCCTGTACGGAACAAGCTAAACAAAAATTGCGATAACAACAGAAATGGGGCAATTTACTTGGAACGCGAATGCCAATGGTGCTAAGAACTGCCCAGCTGTTTTCCAACGTCTGATGGATAAGTTTTCCGAAATATCCCAAGATCAAACCTGATTATTTACCTTGACGACTTGCTGATACATGCGACCACAGAAACAGAGAACCTTCAGCACTGGAAGACAGTTTTAAAGATTATCTGCGAAACACACACTTGAAACTCAGAGCAGACAAAACAGTCTTGTTAATCAACAAGGGTCAAGTTCTGTGGTTTTGAGATTGAAAAATGGCGCAAAAATGCCATCTAAAGTAAAAATCGAAGCTATTTTTGAAGCTGAAAACACCAACACTAAAGCCGAAGCACAATCTGTTTTTGGACTTCTCAACTACCACAGAACCTTCATCTCAAAATTTTGCATCAAAAAGCAACTGAAAATACGAAAAGTTACCCGTGGAGGATTTTCGTGGTCGGAAAATGCTGAAAAATCACTGCAAAAACTGAAAAAAGAGATTGGGCTTGCAGCATTACAGGCTGGGAAATACCGAACATGCAAAAGGCAACAATTTTGTGCTTTGAACAGATGCATCACAAACTGGATATGGTGCAGTACTGTTTGTATTGCAGTAGTGATGTGTTGCATGCACATCATAGGTGCAAATGCCTCGCCCGTTGAATATGCTAGGATGTTTAGCCCATCTCAGCTGAAGTACCAACATGGAGAAAGAGCTATACTGTGGTAAAAATAGCTCTCCACAAATGGAACCACTACTTTTGGGCAGAAAAATTCACTTGGCGCACCGACAACGCCTGCTTGACTTGGGCTTCCAGAATACAGAAGTAAAAATCTTAAGATAGCAACCTGGCTAGCTACTATTGGTCAATTTGACTTCACCAATTGAATTACGCCCTTCGCAATCAAATGAAAATCAGTGATTGCTCTCACGACAATTTGTCGAGTTGAATGCGCTGAAAGTGACGAAACGCAATTTGGCGGAATTACAAGCTGCTGATCCAATTTTAGCATGATCAAAAATTCGTTGCAGCAATCGTTGGCGAATCGACCCATCGCCTGCCCAGAATTATCCCGTTTTTAAGAAAACGGCAAATCTGTTTTTTGGCAGCGATGGAGAATTGCGGATTAATCACAACAAACCGAATTCGAACGATTCCAGCTGCTATAATGAAAACCGACATCATCAAAACCTACCATGACAAAAATGGCCATCCGGGAAGAAAGCAGTGCGCAAAGCTTGCAAGAAGCTATTTTTGGCCTGGACTTGCAACTGATGTAAAAAGTATGTTCAAACTTGCCATGATGCAAATAAAAACCAACCTGCATCCAAAACAAGCACCTCAGGGCTCTCCGAAACTCCAAATGATGCATGGGAATTTATCTGCGCATTCGATTAATTGGCCATATCGCTAACTGAAAACGGCCATCGATTCGCCTTGGTTGGACTTGATGTTTTTTCAAAGAAAATCTATGCAACGCACTAACGTCAAAACATGCAAGCTTGATCACACGAAGAATAACGAATCATTTATCATTCCAAAACTCCGAAAACTATTTTGACGATAATGGGGAGAATTTGCGCAAATTTCACTGTTGTGTGATCAGATGGGAATTAAGCACAACCAGAGTGCCCGTACCATCCCAGACTAAATGGGCAGTAGAAAGAGCCAACCAAACCTCTAAAAGTCGATTATTACGCTCCGACAACGCGAAACATGGGATGATCAACTGATGAAATAATCATTCGATAACTGCAGCGAAAATGTCGTGACAGATATCTCCTTCAAGTGAAACTGGAGATTGCTGGTGAAAACATTCATGACAAACATTCACATGAACTCAAAAGCGCAAAAATGTTGCGAAATCCGAGAAAAGCTAGAACAAAATATTAGAAGAAAAACTGTTCTTGCACAACACGACAAGCCAAATTTTAACCCTACAAAGTGACGAAGTTGGTTCTTAATGAAAAATCGGGTCAGCAAGCACCCACGCTATTTGGGCCGCTTAAAAATATTGCTGTGCGA
>SCLH01002099.1:0-24272 GCA_004367855.1 Oikopleura vanhoeffeni
ATTAACAAACAAATTAAGATTGAGTATAAAATAAATAAAATATAAAAAGTACTAACAACTGACCAGATAATGTTTTGTTTATATACACAAAATGCATCAGTTGTTAGTACTTTTTATATTTTTTTTATTTTATACTCGATCTTAATTTGTTTGTTAATTTTCACAAAAAATAGGGCTTTTTAGAACCAGACTTTTATGATTCATATCCTAAATAGACCTTTTTGTGATCGTGTGAGTACAAGCGTGGCCAGGGTGAGGGGGGGCGCTCGAGGTTGGGACGCAACAATGGAAAGACTCGAGACAATCTTTGGTTCATCGCCAACTAAAGTAGACTATACTAGACTTACACTCCAGGAATTAAATGAAAGTTAAGTTGATTGAGTTATTAATTAATAAAATGAATTCAGAACTAATTTGTAAAATAAATCGTAAATAATTCGAAAATATTAATATTTTTATAGTTATTCGATTTCATTTTTAGTAATGAAAAGCAGTATCCCACCGAATTACGCCTCTAATAAGTTTTACTATTAACCAATTAACAAATCAGCTGCAAATCCTGCTATTTCACTTTTAATTATCGGCGCTTATTAAGTAACAATAGGAGTAAAGTCTAATTGAACGCTACGTCTGTAGCAAGTGTTTAGACTGAACGACCTCTTTGTTCAGACTTTCAAGTCTGATTTGATAAGCTTTCTAAGTGNCCCTCATTTTCACAATTTACTTTGGTATGAAAACGAATACTTGACGTTTTGATTTATTA
Source organism: Oikopleura vanhoeffeni (assembly GCA_004367855.1). NCBI lineage: Eukaryota > Metazoa > Chordata > Appendicularia > Copelata > Oikopleuridae > Oikopleura > Oikopleura vanhoeffeni. Next base: position 764 of record SCLH01002099.1, read on the forward strand.
TCGTTCTCAAGATTAAACTTAATCTAAAACTCATCATAATATTAAATTTTATATATAATGAAAATTAAATATTTATTTTGAGATTTCATAAATAATCCAGCTCAAAATCGGCATACTAAATGAGATTGTAATTTATTATGCAACTTTTCACAGTTACTTTTTTCATTAAAAATTAAATATTGTCGACGAGTTTTTAATGTGTCAGTCACATGTTTAATCTTCGGCAATTTTTTATTAATTGAACGATTGTAAAGGCCAAATTACTTTATAATAGTGAACATTTTTCTGTAAATTTTCAAATTAAAAAAAGTTGCTATAAACAATTTTCGATGTTTAATCGCAAAGGTGTAGATGGCACGAAAAACTGACCATAAATTTTCTTCAAAAGATGCATTTTTAGGTGATTAATTCATATTATGAATTTCATAAGGTTCTAAGATTGGAGATCGTATTTTTTGCCGAAGCCCGATTTTAAGTGGGGTTCAAAAAATCCCTCGAATACCGACAGAAGATTTTACAAATTTGATTTACATTTATGCGCCAATTTTGTTTAAATGCGTAAAAAACTGAGAATCTTATATTTATGAAAATGTCACAGTGATAGTTTCACTGTGAAACCGAAAGGTGCGAAATCGGAAATTCATCAATTTCTCAAAATCCTTGGAAGATTTCAGCTTGTTTTTACGGCAGATAAAATGTGATTTTTGTATCATTCATGAACATTTTACATTGGACAGAGGTGATTTTATCAATTAAAGGACTCGGTAAGGGTTCTTGAAAAAACCTTTAAAACCCGCAAAATAATTTTAGACAAAAATGTTGGTACGATTCCCGCATTTCAAACCGTTGTCAGATCTTTTCCCGGTTTCGGGAGAAAAATACAATCTACAATCGTACGACCTGGCGAATTTATCGCCATAGTTATCTAACGTTTCAATTAATTTATCATTATAGCTATGCAACGTTTCGATTTATTTATCTATTAATGGTTTTTTAGGAGGTAAAGTGAATTAAAAATGTAATTTTTCGGTTTATTTGCCGCAAAATCGACAAAATTACAAGTTAAATTGAACTGGTTTTGGGTGTATTGAAGTCCTTTTATAAATTTCATTGGAGCACTGATGTCAGATTTTTTTAATATAAAAAAGTATTTTTAACAAATTGTGTGCTCCAGGTTAGAGATGGGATTTGTTTACAATACTTCCTTCGTTGCTTAATGCGAGATTTATGAGTTGTCGGTTGTGTCTAATTTGCAGATTCCCAATTTTATTGATCGAATTTTAGAATTTTTTTTCCTAAAAGTATCATTTTACTTATTTTTTCCTATATGCTTACATAACAGGAACGGATATCGAAAAAAAAATGATACTTTATGATATGGTCTTTCAAAATACAGCGCACGATTTCTAAAAAAAATACTTGGAAAAGAATCCAAATTTTTGAAATTTTTTTGTTCGAAATTGATTTTTTTCATTTTTCTAGAATAGAATCACAACAATTTTGACTGTCGGCAAAATTATAAATTTCCATGTAAAGATCTCGAGATATTGACCTTCATACGTTACCCAAATTTCTGAAATCTAAGGAAATTTTTTTTTTTTTTTTCATCACAATTTGAAATCTTTGACTACCAAATGCAAGAAAATCAACGGTTTTGATACAGCAGTTCAAAAATGACATCAATAAAACACTTAGAGAGAATTCGAAATTTCTGAAATTTTTTGTCAGATTTTTTTTTCATTTTTCTGGAATGAAATCGAGAACAAATTCCGAATGCTGCAAAAAATTAGCTCGTTGAATGTGTAGATCTCGAGATATAAACCTCATCGGTCACCTCCCTAAGCGGCGCGTTATATTTTTAAATTCCAGTGACTACTATTAAGGGGGTTGTTTGATGCTGGATTCCGATTCAGACGATGAATGTATTTTGTAGATAGGAACTATAACAAGCCAGAATAATAGTTTTTCGGGTGAATCGACTCTGAGAAATGCGTTGCGACTAATAAATCAAACTTCGTACTATCGGTACATGATACCGCAGTAACTTCAAATCTCTTATTCCCTATTCCATCAAAAGGCAAAGAGAGATTTAAGTTCACTCGGGCATCATGATGGATATAAAGTCTGCATAGAAATGAGATTTTGGATCGCAAAAACTGAATTAACCATAAAAATGGCTCCGGAAGTTAATTCCAAAACAGTTTAAACATCTTTATAAACGGAAATTAGCCTTATAATTGTTTGGTCCGTGCATTTACATTGGTTTGCTTTTTTAAAATGGTAATAGCTGTGCGCGCGGCCAGTTTGATCAAAGAGATTAACAAAAATGTCAGAAAATTTTAGAAAAATGTTGATTACATTTCATGCTAAGAATCTTTTTATAAGCGAACACAAAATTTCTCTAAATATAAAATAGACAGTAATTTCAAGAAACTTCAGAAGAATCAGTTTTCAAGTATTAACGAATGACAGACGTGAATTATTATTTCATTCCGACCAAATTATTGACACTTTGTTTTTGTGTTACTTTGAAGGCTGGAATCAATTTTTGTTTTGAATGTACACGAGTTTGTTACAAATTAAAAAAAAATTAATATTTAAAATTTAATTATCAGAATGTCACGGAACAATATTTATATTATGTAATTTTCACTTTCTGTATTCAAATAAAAACTGCTCTCGATTAAAAACCTCACTGTTAAGTTGAGTCATCTAATAGAGTTTGTTCGAGCGTCATGAATCTTGAAATATAAATCATAGGAAACCGAAGATATGACCACGAAATATTTATGCAATAGGATTGTATCGTTTTTTATTTTAGTCGACTGCAATCTGCCGGACTTATGGCACCCCTTTAATTGCTCTGGGATTTACGCCTTTTAACACCTTCAAGCTCCTTGAAGCCCTGGAAGCTCCAAACAAATTTTAAATGTGACATTTGAGGAAAAATTTGTTTAACCCTTCAGCAAGTTGATCAATCAAAAACTAACCAAAATGGATTTCTATAAAATTCATGCATAAAGTTAGCCAAAAAAATATTGAAAATATTGTATTCAAATTTTTTATAACCAACCGTTTAACCCCTAAGACTCATTTGAGTATTGATATCCCCTAGAGGCATTGAGAGCCACTTTTTGGCTTGACTTTTGAATTATTATGTCATATTCATGGGGAAAAGTTTAGTTGCTTAGGGATTTAATTGTTCGTGAATCATTGAGATAAAGGATAAACTTCAATTTTCATAAATTATATTAAGACAATTAAAATATTAATCACTTCATTTTCGCTGTGAAACAGTGAAGTTAAACTCAAACTGTTTCCACGGAAACCATAACGATTGAAATAATGAGATGCTAGTTGAAAATAAAATAAGCGAAACCTTATGTTCCTTACCTGAACTCCGATATCAAATACCTCATCAGGTTCGTCTTGAAACGATAATTCTCACCTTTGAAAATGATGAAATTAGTGGTAAACAATATGTCTGCGCCTTATATTGCCCGCCCGCTTTCCATTCAATGAGAAATTTTTCTGTTTTCCAAACAAAAAGAACATAAAAAAAGTTTCTACATTTAGTAAAAACATTATTTATTTTATTTCTAATGATGGTCAAAGGACGAATCCTAAAAACTGAGTTTTTGTAAGGACCTGTTGTTTTATAAATAAAAATTGTGAGATAAAGCTGATATAAAAAAATTTCAGAGAAACCACAAAAAAAATTAGAATAAAATTATTGCGAAACTGCTCTCCAAAAAAAAATTTACTATCATTTTTAAAATTAATTGGCTAAGCTCTCTATGGCGAATTTGAACCTTGAACTTCAATTTCGATTATTTTTGTCCTTTGCGGTCTTTTGCAAAAAAAAATGAAAGCCACTTTATGGCTCTATTGAGTCTAGGGGTTAAACTTTAAGGTTATTCTATCATACATTATTTTGCCAGTTCTCGTAATCGGTTAAATCGCAATCAAGTAAACACTTTACATTTGAAGGAAATTAAAAGGGGCGCACAAACGCTTAATAATCTCAAAGTTTTAGATAATTTTCTTTGCTAGCAAAAGTTTGACATTACAGGTAAATCTGCATATTATTGTAAAGGTTAAAAAAAATTGTATGGAAACTCATCAACGCTTTAATTTTAATTTAAACACTTTTAAAAATTGCCAGTTTTGGGAAAGTATTTTTTTTAAAATTTGAGACTTTTTTATACAAATATAACTCTTTGCAAATTACGTTGATTTTCACATTTTTATCGTTTTTTACGAAAGGCGCTGAGATATTTTTGGGAGTCAGGATGAATAGTTATAATATAAACTCGGACTTACTGAGTAAATCAGTTTTTGGTAGACCTAATTTCCATCAAATATTGCTGAGAGTTGATACATGTTTCAGCTCTTTTCAGATAAATTTCTGTTCCTCACACTGTTTACCAGTAACACAACTTCTGTAACGCATTTTACAGCGCTGAAACCTCCTTGAAATTGAGAGTATTTCGAAACAACTTTTTCCTCACTGAATGTTCGCAAATGTAAAAAATAATTTAACTCGAGAAAGTTCATGCGAAATTCGTGAAAGTAATAATAAACCTCGCGAGAGTTAAAGTATTATTTGGTATAAATAATTCTATTAAGGAGGTAGCAGCGATGTGGCAGACTGGCGTCAATTTAATTTACGAAAATAATTAGTTGGTTTATTTTTTTGTGCTTATTATCGTTAGCTGAACCACAATAAATGTGTATCAGCTCATTAAAATCATTTTTATCTATTTAAGGAACGATTTGAGTTCAAACTTTTATTGTATAATTCGTAAAATTTTCGGGAAAAATTCAAAGCATTATGAAATTTTAAGCATTTTTCGTCCAAAATTTTTTCTGATTAATTTTTATGAAATCTGTGAATAAAAACAATAAAAATAGCCACGTTTACTTTTTCATGCATGTCTACATATTTTCTGACTGCTGTTTGAAAAATCATGAAATGTTTTTTGTCATTTTTGTTGTCGACTCTTTAGAAATATTGATGAAAATTTCCGCAATCAAGTCCAAAAATTTTAATTAGTAGTTTTTGAAATCTCTGTTAAAAATCAGGCCGAATCACTTGTGAAATTTTCTGGTATCTATTTGGTTTCGTATTTCAACCGATGCAAGGTCAAGTATAAATATCGTTTCTGAACTTCTTGTGAAATTTACAACACTTGCTTAAGGGGTAGCACGCATGTGGCAGATGTTACATTTTTTCGGAGTGAATTTTTTGAAAAGAAAAAAAAATGTGAAAAATTTTAATTTTAATTTTTATCTAAAATGAAAGTGTCCATACTTGCAAACGTTTATATTTTTTAATTTTTTACATACTTAGTATCTGTAAAAATATCAAAAACCACTTTTTCATTACAACTTCATTTCCAACTCGACCCGATGTGGGATTTTTTTAAAGGCGATATTTATAAACTCTCAGACATTTTCGGGTGTGATGCACTAATTAGTGGGAGAATCATTATCCACATGCAAAATTTCTTAAATATGAAAGTTTTTTTTTCATGAAAATAGAGAAAAACATCTTTTAGGAAAAAAATTGACTTCAATTGAGTTTAAATATAAAAAAAATGTCCTGACTTTTAAAGTTAAGTAGCCTATTACACCCACAATTTTATAACAGATTTTTAAAAATAATAAATTTCTATAAATTGCGTGCCAAATGGCACAAAACCGGTCCTTAAGCAAGTGTTGTAAATTTCATCAGAAGTTAGAAACGATATTCACTTGACCCTTGCATCGGTTGAAATACGGAAAACACAATAGATACCAGAAAATTTCACCAAGTGGCTTTCGGACCTGATTTTCACAAAGATTTTCAAAAAACTCTAATTAAAATTTTTTGGACTTAGATAAATATAAATCGAAAATATAAAATAAAATCATAATTATTTCTAAAACAGTCGACAACAAAAATGACAGAGAACACATTTCATGATTTTTTCAAACAGCAGTCAGAAAATATTGAAGAATGCATGAAAAAAGTTTAAGTGGCTATTTTTTTTCGTTTTCATTCACAGATTTTCATATAAAATTAATCAGAAAAAATTTTGGACGAAAAATGCTTAAAATTTTCATTATGCTTTTAATTTTTTCGAAAATTTTTACGGAATTATAAAATAAAAGTTTGAACTCAAATCGTTCCTTAAATAGATAAAAATGATTTTAATGAGCTGATAACACATTTATTGTGGTTCAGCTAACGATAATAAGCACAGAAAATAAAACCAACTAATTATTTTCGTAAGTTAAATTGATCGCCAGTCTGCCACATCGGCTGCTACCCCCTTAAGGACCGGTTTTGTGCCATTTGGCAAGCAATTTATAAAATTTTTTTATTATTTTTAAAAAATCTGTATAAAACTGACGGGTGTAATAGGGCTACTTAACTTTTAAAAGTCAGGTGACATTTTTATATATTTAAACTCATTGAAGGTCAATTTTTTTTCCTAGAAAGCTGTTTTTTCTCATATTTTTCATGGAAAAAAAACTTTCATATTTAAGAAATTTTGCATGTGGATAATGATTCTCCCACTAATTAGTGCATTACACGACAATGTCTGAAGTTTATAAATATCGCCTTTAAAAAAAATCCCACATCGGGTCAAGTTGGAAAATGGAGTTGTAAATTGAAAAGTGGTTTTGATATTTTTACAGATACTTAAGTAGGTAAAAAATTTAAAAATATAAACGTTTGCAAGTATGAACACTTTAATTTTAGATAAAAATAAAATAAAAATTTTTCACATTTTTTTTCTTTCAAAAATCACTCCGATAAAATGTACCAATCAGCCACATCGCTGCTACCCCCTTAAAAGCTTATAAGTATCATTTTGGTCAAAAATAGCTGATAAAAAACTGCCAAATCACCGTCTTTTAGTTTCATCAAAATTAATGAACTTATTACACCAGCTTGCATTAATGTGACAAGACATATTCGACCATTCGTAACACATTAAAGTCGAAAAGGATTAGTCGCGTGTTTGTTTAATATTTATAGACTGAATTAATAGACTAAAAGTTGCTCTATGTTGATGCAAAACTGATAAAAGGGTGATGAATCAGAGAAAAAGGTAAATTTGAGGTTTTTCTTTATAGAATTTGGAGATTTTGCATATTTCTGTGTTCCCAATTAGTTATTCCAAAACAGACATTATACGATCAAGTCGTGTGCGCGCGACCCGCTGCGCAAGCTATTACTCTTCGTCTCCCATCATTTTGTAAGGAAAGCAAAATCACAGCAATCAGAGACGCGTATTAAACCAACGCTATTAGTTGTAGGCACCGAGTGGACAGTGTAGTCGATTATGCTGTTACAGGTTTTTCAGAATTAAAAATCTTGATGGTTACAAAATCGGAAAAGTGCATTTTGTACAAAATTTCATGTTCGGTACAATTTTGTACTGCTCAAATTAGGGCTGTGTTGATGAAGTATTATTGTGACAATGCATCATTTGATCATAAATCTTTTAACCTCGCTATTCAGACAGTGCGATTGGCACTAAGTGATCATTAACACGTCCGTTTTCATAAGTTAAATTACACCAGTAATTTATAAGGTTTTAAGTTTTTACAATTTCTATATTTTGGGTATAGAATTATGTTTCTTTCTTTTCTGATTCGGAATTAAGCCAGTTGGTTTAGTCGACATTGCAAAAGTGAACTATTAGATTTGTTTTTGAACTTGAAAAATATTTTTGGAAATTTTAGAGACTTTGCTTGATCAAGAATTTTCAATATTATTTCAAAAAGCAATATAAAATTGTATGGTCTATAAGAAAATAATTTTAAAAAAATTGTTTTACATGTAAAATTTATGTGAAGTGTCTGTAAAAATGGTTTCACTATTTTGGCATTTTTAAAAAGGAGGTCAAACTATATTTGGCTTCATGACTTAGTATGATTTCAAGCCCGTTTGAGAATAATATCATTTCGGGATATTAATGTCTAGAATCGACAAAAGTGCAAGATTTCACTGATCAAAACAAATTATACTTCTACGGCAAAGTTGAACAGTTTGTGTCGGGTGGAGATTCATATTTATCTATTGCATATTCATAAAATTCAATAATTTTTAGTTCTTCATAGACACAATTTTTAAAAAGAAAAATCAAAATAAAATATGAGTTAACTGTTTCAACCTTTCACATACATGTATGTAACATACCGTTTCATCTAAATCATATTGATCAGTGTAATCGTATTTAACGATAAGACTGAATATTAAAAAAAAAAAGAAAAATATGAATATTTTATTTTGAATTAATAGATGTTAAGCCGAAAGGGGTTTTTACCATGTTCCTTTTTTTAAACAATTCTGGTTATATCATGTAGAATACTAAATTGGGATACATCTTGGTTGATTAGAATGTTCTCCAAATAATATCTAATTCAAAGATCTGGATTCATAATTCATGAAAAACTTTAATTTAAATGATCAGTGGTAATTTGATTGCATGAATTTTTAATAAAACAATTCAGTTTTTCAGTTCATTTGGATGGATCATTTACATAAGATCGTATAGTTAAATAATAGAGAACACAGATTGAACAATGGTCTGTTCGTAAGTCATTAAAATATGTTGCTCCATGAATCAAATATTCATATTTTTTAATAGTAAAGCAACATTTTTATAAGCTTCCATTTATTTCAAATCATCGTCAGATAGGTTTTTTTTGAGTGAGGATTTTTTTGAAATGTTTTGTCACCCAGGGAACCAAAATCTTATACTATGCGATAAAGATCCTTAAAGATGATTAAATACCTCGAAATTTGAATGTTTTTGTTTAAGTGTTGTTAATTATATATTTTCACTTATTTGAAGTTAACGTTTTGTCAGTATTCTGTAATATACGGTATGTGATAATAAGTGTTTATTAATTAATTATTGTATTCACATCGAACCCCTGCCGCGCAATTTTATTTACTTTTCGCGGCACAGCTCGCGGGCTGCAGAAATCCCGGCGTTTTGCCCTGCTCCCGTTTCACAAGGAGCACGCTTAACCCAAGCCATAAAAGGAGCCTTCATTTTTTTGAAAAGACTGGAAATGACAATATTAATGTTAAAAAGTTTGAGGTTGAAATCGCTAAGTGTTTGCGATAATTTTGAAAATTAAAAATACTTTTTTCGATGAATCGTTCGAAATATATTTAATCTATTTTTTCTTGATTATTTCGCAAAAAATCCTAAAATACCTGGTCACTTAAGAGCCGGAAATTGGATGTTATTTCTGAGTAGTCACTTTTAGGAATCTAATTTTTAATCTCCTACTGTTAAGTTTTTTAATCTGAGGTCTCTCACTGACTTTTATTTTTCAAGATAATTTTTTTTAATCACAAATTTGAAAAAATCTAGCATTCAAAATAGTTTACTTTTCACAGCAGAAATGAACATTTTGATGTTTGAAATAATTATTCAAAAATGTAAGTCCATCCTTATATATAGTTTTGATAGATACAATATCACCGAAAGATTTTTGAACGAATAATTTGGCAATATCGGGCAGTTTTTAGCGATATTGGCACTTTCGGAAATTTGGGAAAAAAAATAGAGATATTTGTTGAAAATGAATAACGTGTGGGTTTATAAAATAACGTCAAAATAAGATATTTTTTTTTAATTTTATAAGGAGTTTAAAAATAGGTTCAAATAAAGTTATTAATTAAGAATTGTAATCTGAAATATATCGTCAATCATGACCCACTCAAAGTAATTTGTTATCAAAACCTCAAACGCTTAGGGCGATCAAGCGAATTCGGCGAAACTGGCTTTTTCGGGTCGGGTGGTGTTTTTCCCGCATTGAAAAAGTGGTTTTTCGGTATTTTCTGGAAGACGGTTTATCAGAAAGACCTGAATTTTGGGAATACAGATAACTATCAACGTTTGAGGTTAAGGAAGGAAAAATTTCTGAAATTTTAAGTAAGTGTTCTAGAATTCCGATATACTGTGTTTTTAACCAATAATTTTATAAAAACATGTTTATTTTTGACTTTGATATCAATTTCCTTCAAACTTTGCCCAAAACTTCAAATCACTCGTCTTTTCATCCCTGTGAAATTTATTTTACTTATTTTTGCCTATTCTAGAGAATTTGATTTTTGTCATAAGGAAAGTGAATTTTTCCAAATTTCAGATTTTTTTTTCTTGAAATATCTTCAAAGTGAGGTCAAAAGAAAAATCTTGCGCTACTGAACACAAAAGTCTGAGAAACCATTTTATATTTTCAATATTTGGGTCGAAAAACCAAAAATACAAAAATCTGGTTATATTAAATCTTATAAAAGTTCATAAATCTGAAATTTTCGAATTAAATTTTTTTCACATTACATGCATTTACAGATTGCCGATTGTTTAAGGGGGTGGCATAAACCCGGCATCCTGGAGTCAATATAACTTACGAAAATAGTAAGTCAGTCATATTTTTTCATGCTTATTATAGTTAGCTGAACCGATTTAAATATGTTTCAGCTTCAAAAAATTATTTTTATCCATTTTAGGAAAGATTTAAGTTCGGGTTTTCATCTTTGAAATCGTAAAAATTTGAAAAAAATCGAAGCATTATGAAATTTTTCCGCATTTTTTGTCCAAATTTTTTTTGTTTTAATAACTGGAATCTGTGGGTAAAAACCAAAATAGCGACTTTAACTTTCTTCATGGATTCCTAGATATTTTCTGACCGCTGTTTGAAAAATCATAAATTTTTATTTTTATCGACTTTTTAAGAAAAATTATGAAAATTTCCCCAAATCAAGTCCATTGTTCATTCATGTTTTTTTGAACTCTCCATAAAAAATCATGCAGAATCACATATTAAATGTTTTGGCATCTATTAAATCGCCGTATGTCAACTAATCGGTAGGTCGCGCGATTATCATTTTGAAACTGTTGATGAAATTTTAACACTTGACTGTGCACTCGATAAGTGCCATTCGGCACTAATATTTTAAACATTTTATGGTTGTGAAAAATTTTAAATAAGATGGTGGATGTAATAGGCGCCATTTTGTTTAATAGTCAGGACATTTTTTAATATCAAAACTCAATTTAAGGACAATTTTTATCTCAAAAAAAGCTGTTTTTCTCTACTTTTTGCCAATTTTTACCCTTTTTCATGAAAAAAAAATTTGATATTTAAGAAATTTTCGACTGTGCAGAGTTATTAAGGAAACTTATTAGCGGAGTACACCAAAAATAAATGAAGTTTATTAATATCGTCTCTAAAAACAGTTCTATAGTCGGGTTAAGTTGAAAATGGATGCACAATGAAGAGTGTTTGTATGTATTTTAACTATAGTTAGTGATGCTTAGAGAATAAAAATGTAAATGCTTGTAAGAATGAACACTTTTTGGAAGATATAATAAAAAAAATAAATTTCCACATTTTGTTTTTTTTCATATATTGCTCTGAAAAAATGTACCAATCTGCTGGACTTATGCCACCCCCTTAACCCCTCACACCCTTTGACTATCTGAAGGCAAAAAAATATTGTTGAAAATTTTATACGATGAGCCGTTCGAAAGTTATTTTTTCCTACTTTTTTAGGATTTTCGTCAAAATTTTTTAAAAACTAATTGTGTGAAAACGATACATGATATCGAAATTATGAGGAGGCAAGTTTTTAGGAAAGTATTTAAAGATTCTTTTGATATAAGTTTATTTTATCTGCAGTCTCTTTACGAAGAATAATTTTTTCACAAGTGATTTTTATAAACAAAAAAAAAAAAAAAATATTTTTCAAAAAATTATTTTTCGAATGAATTGAACGGCATTTTAACCTCATAGAGCCGAAAAAAACAAATTGATCAAATATAGAACATAAGGTAGTACTGATTTTGAGTTTTCAGCTGATTAGCAATATTTTTCACATTTTACTGCATATATTTCGACGCGCGGCGATATGAATAATTGTTTTGTAAGCGATCAAGATATCACATTTCAAATTTAGACCAGCTTTTAATAGCTAAAGTTTCACCCTAAATTTCTAACTTATATGTCATTGTAAAAATGTATGGTTTTTCAGAAATAACAGGTGAGTGAACCTCTCTTTTTCTCTCGCAGTATTCTAGTTTACAAACTTCGAAATTTACAAATGTTGCTTGTTGTTCACTTAATTTTATCCTTGATCTCAATTAGTGATAAATAAGTAAATTGATATCTTTCCCAGTTTTCCCGTGATAAGCGCTCAAAGTATTGCCTTTAGATAAGCTTTTGGGTGTGAGCGAAGTTCTCGTTTCTGGGTGTGAGGAGGTTAACATATTCTGACTCATTTTCATAAACCGAAGCTTCTAAAAAAGCCATAAGAAACAATGCGGAAAAAAGACCCGAGGCCCTTTTTCGGCGATGTGAGCACTGAAAGGATTTTAACTGAAAATCGTGAAATTGCGTTGGTTTTTTGACATATCCCTTAAGACATTTCTAATGATTTAGGATCGTTTTTTGACTTGTACATAATTTTTGAGTCATATTTATGGTATTTGATAAAATATTGAAAATCCCGAAAAAAAAATTTGCGGATTGTCTGTTCAGAAGTTTCTACAAAAAAAAAGAATTTTCCGTAATAAATTTGCCGAGATTTTTTCGTAGCGCATTTTAAAGTCAAAAACTTCTAAGAAAAATCTCGGCAAATTTATTACGAAAAATGATGTAACAAGTTAAAAACGATCATAAATCTTTATAAATCTGAAGGAGGATTATCCCTAAGGGAAATCGGCAAATTTGGCAATATTGGGCTGGCGATATGCCTTTAACACCTTTTGATTAATTTAATAGATGTGGGTTGAGAGAGCCAATCCTAACACTCCTAAGACCCCTTCTAGCCACTCATAAGGCCGCTTTCTCTTCTTTTCAGCCCACATCTATTAGATTAATCAAAAAGTGTTAAAGGGATATGATATGGGCCATATCATATGGGACATCCCCTGTCATCGACGTATAAGAAACGAAATCGAGTAAAATAGTGTAATTTTTCTAAAATCGTATCAATTTTCTTGGGAAACAAGATGCCACTCTAATTTTCAACAATTTGGCACTCAACGTACCACCACGTTAATCACGAAATTTCACCATACATTAATCCCGGCATGAACCTAGCCAATAGCCATAATAAAAAATATCCTTGGTCATTTTGGTCATCGGAAACATCTTTAATGACTTTCATTGCTAAAAACGGTTCAAAACCTAAACAAGTGGAAAATTAAAAACTCGATAAGGGTCTCTGAGTGGCGCCAGTTTCAAGTTCATACTAAAATATTCGGCTCATTTTCTGGTAATTATTAAGAAACAATAAAGTTAAACGTTTAAAGTAATTTACTGTAAACTGGTGAACGGTAAAATACAGAGAATTTCTAGTTTACTGTAATTAGAAGTTTTATTTGCAACTTGTTTAAAAACAACACCTTTTAATAATGATAAATAAATCGAAACGTTGCATAGCTATAATGATAAATTAATNAAAAAATTTTTCGAAAATTTAAAAAAAATTTTGTCATGTAGAGCTAAATGTTTTTGTGGCCGCGATCGTTGTCATAACAACATTAAAATTGAATAATAATTCAAACCCTTTAAAGCGCCTTAGAAAGCCCAAAGGTTGTTTTTTAATACTCCATTGTGACCCCAGGTGGCTCCAAAATAAATTTTTCCATGGTCGGAATCCTTTTTTTTTTTGAGAAAGTTCTAACCATATAAACTCAAAGAAATTAGTGCTGAGGGGTTTAGTTTTGCAGATAAATCTCTCCCGTACTGACCCTAATATGGGCCATATGATATGGCCATATCATATGGGACATCCCCTGTCATCGACGTATAAGAAACGAAATGGAGTAAATATGTGTATTTTCTAAAATCGTATCAATTCTTGAAACAAGATGCCACTCTAATTTTCAACAATTTGGCACTCAACGTTACCACCACGTTAATCACGAAATTTCACCATACATTAATCCCGGCATGAACCTAGCCAACTAGCCATAATAAAAAATATGCCTTGGTCATTTTGGTCATCGGAAACATCTTTAATGACTTTCATTGCTAAAACGGTTCAAAACCTAAACAAGTGGAAAATTAAAAACTCGATAAGGGTCTCTGAGTGGCGCCAGTTTCAAGTTCATACTAAAATATTCGGCTCATTTTCTGGTAATTATTAAGAAACAATAAAGTTAAACGTTTAAAGTAATTACTGTAAACTGTGAACGGTAAAATACAGAGAATTTCTAGTTTACTGTAATTAGAGGTTATTTTGCAACTTGTTTAAAAACAACACCTTTTAATAATGATAATAAATCGAAACGTTGCATAGCTATAATGATAAATAATACAAACGTTAGATAACTATGGCGAATAAATTCGCCAGGTCGTACGATTGTAGATGTATTTTCTTCCGAAACGGGAAAAGATCTGACAACGGTTTGAAATGCGGGAATCGTAATTACGAAAATGTGACTTTTATCGCTGAAGGAGTGTAGCTTTTGAGCCCTTTGAAATAAAAATATCCAACATTTGGTCTAAAATTATTTTTGCGGGTTTAACCATATACACCAATATTTTCTATCCCATTACACACTTATTGTACTTAAATTGTACAAGCCCTTTTCAAAAAAATCATAAAATCACTATCACAAAACCGATCTTCAAAGTTACGACTTATTTAAGAACAGTTTCAAACAAAATATCTCAAATCTTGTGTTTTAAAATAGTAATTTTTTTAATTTCAAAGGGCTCAAAAGCGACACTCCTTCAGCGATTAAAAGTCACATTTTCGATATTTTTGTCTCTTATTTATCAAAACTCAGCCATTTTCAAATTATTGTATTTTAATTACCATATGGATAGATTAAATAATTACCTTAACTAAAGCATTTTTCGAAATGATTTTCTGATAAGTATTATTGGAGTAACGGGAAGTTTTGCTAAACTCTTAATTTTTCAAAAAAATTCTTCGTTTTTCTCTAATTTTTAGTTTCGCTCAATAGATTTAAACATAAATTGTTTTAAATTTAATCTATGAAACGACATTTTTGATTACGTGTATTTTTTAAACTTCAAATGTATATGAGGCGCTAAAGAGGCACAAAAAAGCGCAATAAATTTGGTTCCGATCATAATTACTTCAAAAAATAGATATGAAAAAATGCCAAAAACTAGTCAACAGTAAGGATGATTTGTCACCTGTATATCTGCGGTAAAGGCGTTTGTATCAGTCGAGTATAAGGGTCGAGCCGATGTGTGTGTGTCCATTCAAAAGAGCCGGAAATAAAATGTCAAAAATACTAAATTAGAGCTAAAGCTGCGATTTGATTAACTTCAAAATTAGATAAACTTATAATTAGAGAAATATTTATCGGTAAGTGAGATTAATTTATTTGTATATCCGGTTTTACCACATCATACAGTATGATTAATAAAGTATTTTTGCTTGTATTTTCAAGTTGTTTTTTGTGATTTTTTAATTCGGTTAACACAACTTAAAATCCCATGTGTGACAAAGTATAGTCTGATTTAATATTTGAAAAAGTCAGTTTTGTTTTTGAAAAATTCTGCCATCAGTGAATTGAGTTTTTAAAAAAACATTTAATTAATTAGGTTTTTATTGTTTTAATCGTTTTTCCAGTTTTTTTGTGAGACAAAGGTGTTTCAGAAAAAAACGTTCTTCATTTTTTAGACGCTCTCATTTGACAGAAGATTCATTGCCATGGACATTTATAATTTAACATAGTTTAAATCCTCGTACAATTTGTATCGTCTCTGATGTTTTCGATCGAAAATATTTTCATACTAGACTTCTACAGCTATTTGCTATGAAGCGGCGAGCTCAACTTTAAGAGGAGCAGCTCAAAATTATATTTTGTTTTGTCTTTCGTTCCGCTCTCAGTCGGAAACCGGAGCAATGCCAATCTATTTTAAAAGCTCGAATTTTGAAAATTTCAGCAATTTTGTGTAATCATTGAATCTCATAAAAATCCTGGCATAAAAAACATTAACGGTTTAAATTCTACATCAGATTCTTGGATTAAAAAAATCACTTTTGACATATTGTACGATTCTGTGTGAATGCGTTAAAGGTTTTTTCAAGAACCCTTACCGAGTCCTTTAATTGATAAAAAAATCACCTCTGTCCAATGTAAAATGTTCATGAATGATACAAATCACATTTTATCTGCCGTAAAAACAAGCTGAAATCTTCCAACGATTTTGAGAAATTGTGAATTTCCGATTTCGCACCTTTCGGTTTCACAGTGAAACTCACTGTGACATTTTCATAAATATAAGATTCTCAGTTTTTTTACGCATTATAACAAAATTGGCGCATAAATGTAAATCAAATTTGTAAAATCTTCTGTCGGTATTCGAGGGATTTTTTGAACCCCACTTAAAATCGGGCTTCGCAAAAAATACGTAAACATTATCAATGTCCTATTATCAATGTTCATTAAGTATTAACAAGAAAGCCGGTTATTTGATTGAAATTCTGAGTGCAAAATTGAAATTTTTCAAATGTTTAAATTTAGATTTGCTAAAATTGAGAAAATCAAATATTTTTTTGATATTTGCATTTCATTTTTTTTTGCTCATGCTAAAATTAAAAAATATTTGTTTATAAAAAGGTGCTAATCCCTGCTCGCGCAGTCCTTTACATCAATTACCCGTAGTTAGTTAACACAAGAGATGATCTCCGTTTTCAAGTGGAAACAATGAAAAATATAACCGAACGGATATATTTTCACATAAGTTTTAATTTATTTCAAATTTCATCATTTTCGGAAATAGCGATTACCGGTTATTCAAATATAAAACTCCTTTTTGTTTATGAATTCAACTTTATTTGTAAATCAATATCATTACTTAAAGTTTTTTTTCTTTTTTTCGGTATTCTGAATCTGTTTAATTCTTATAATTTTAACTTAGCTTTAAAATAATAAAAATACTGCTTGATCGTTTATTTTTTCGGTTCCGGAATAATTATCCTAGTAACGCCGTAATACGATAACAGAAAACCCTCCCCTAATCCGAGCTCCCAGAGGTAAATGTATCCTAAAATTAAGCCGG
The DNA here is from genome assembly GCA_004367855.1 of Oikopleura vanhoeffeni. Classification (NCBI taxonomy): domain Eukaryota; kingdom Metazoa; phylum Chordata; class Appendicularia; order Copelata; family Oikopleuridae; genus Oikopleura; species Oikopleura vanhoeffeni. Next base: position 17,837 of record SCLH01002099.1, read on the forward strand.
TGTGGGAAACACGGACATAGTGTATATGATCGTTAAACACAAGGCTCGAGGTTCGCCAAGTCGTCAGCGCAAAAGATTAATCATAGTTGCACTGCCTAACATGACCTAGGGAGACAGCTGAGGTTTCGTGTAAATCCAAGAAAGCTCAATCAGCCTCTAGTACTATGATGTATGATTTCCGAATACAGTTTGACGTTGAACTAAAAGAGACGATATCATTAGATGTTGTAATATCGAGCCTTTATCATACGACGTTGTAGATGCTGCCAAGCTGCTGATTCTAGGTAGACTCTTACGTATAACCAACTGAGATCACCAGTGTCTCCACGATCGTATTTTCAATGAGCTCATAGGCTTAATCTTAAGATTGCTACACTGAAGTAGCAACAATTGATTGTATGCGAATAGTCAGCACACGAATAGACTTAGTCTCAAATATATATGAGCTGTCATTCTCGGTTACTAAATCTAAGGTTATCATAGTCAATACAAATATTGCAAATCATCAGACTAGCCTAAGCAAACGTACAAAGATCACTTGAAAGCAATCATCAACTGAAAGCTGAAGAGCCGTTCAGTCTAACACTGACAGACGTACGTTAACTTTATCCTATGTGTCGTTAATAAGCCGATAAAAAAGTGAAATAGCAGGATTTGCAGCCTGATTGCTTAATTGGGTTCATAGTATAAAACTTATAGAGGTCGTAATTTCTAGAGTGGAAGTCCACTGCTTTCTTCACTTAAAACAACTTAAACAACTAAGAACTATAAACAGTATTAATATATTTGCGAATTATTTACGATTTTATTTTACAAATTAGTTCTGAATTTCATTTTATTAATTAACTAAACTCAATCAACTGAACTTTTCATTTAATTCCTTGGAGTGTTAATGTTCGTTAGTATAATAGTCTACTTATACTTGTGCTCGATTGGAACCAAAGATTGATTCGAGTCTTTCCATTGTTGGCGTTCCAACCTCCAGCGCCCCCCCTCACCCTGGGCCACGCTTGTACTCACACGATCACAAAAAGGCTCTATTTAGAGATATTGAATCATAAAAGTCTGTCTAAAAAGCCCTATTTTTTGTGAAATTAACAAACAAATTTAAGATCGAGTATAAAAAAAAAAAATAATTAAAAAGTACTACAACTGATGCATTTTGTGTATATAAACAAAATTATTCTGGTCAGTGTTAGTACTTTTTATATTTTATTATTCTTATACTCAATCTTAATTTGTTTTGTTAATTTTACAAAAAATAGGGCTTTTTAGAACCAGACTTTTTTCTCTCCGTGCCCAGTAGATGATTCCTGATAATGATAGTGGATTGCCGGGATTTACTACCAGTCAACTACGCGGAAGACTGTAATAAATATATTTTTAATTTCAAATACGTAAACACTGGGGGCAACCCTTATCCGTACGCCTCAGCTCCCAAAAATCGTACGGATAAGGCGTGCATCGTTAACGGCATTAAGGGTACTTTTTCGGGGAGGTTCGAGTGAAAAAAAGAGCACAAAAAAAAGATTTTTTTTTAATATTTTCGTGAATAGATGGCTTAATGTTTGAATAACGAAATTCTAGATATGGCGAATTTTGATTTCTTTAATTTCGTTCAAACAAATAATCAGCATAAAAATGTCAAAGAAATTGAAAAGGACCGACATTACCTTTAAAAGGTGAAAATAATCACTTACAGCGAAAAGAACCCAGAATGCTCGCCTGTCCTTATTATCAAAGATATCAATTACGGGGCTCCTGGGTCATTTTTACACGAGTTTTCAAGCCAAATTTTATACTTATTTGGCATTTAAACACATCTCCGATAACATTCTTAGATAGCTCAAACGAGCACAAATATCTTATGGTGAGAAATAAAATAAAAATTAGTCATCGAACCAATTTAGTATTTATCTTTTTTCTGAAATTATCTGAAATTGGTATATACTAGTTTATCCTAAAAAAATGGTAACCAATCGTCGGATTACAGGACCAATTTTTTTAAAATTCAATTATTTCACCAGAATACATGATTTGTGCCTGTTTTAGCTATTCTAAGAATTCCAATCGTAATAGTAACGTAAAGACAAAGCTGAATTAATCAATTTATTGGCTAAAAATCTAGTAAAAAATGACCAAGAGTTCCCGTAATCGAATATGGCGGAGATATGGAGTTCGTATTGTTGGCAGTCACCATCAGGATTATTTTGAAAAATGATTCAAAATTTACAACAGAAAATCTGTTCCCATACAAGTTAATGAACGTGACCAGCGACATGACAAGATTGTATGAATAATTTGGACTATTGTCCCTGAAAAAATCCGATCGACTTGGCCTGCTGCTTTTAAATTCAGAAGAAAAAAATAATGGCATGAAAAATATATCACCGAGATTTATGCATCGTTATGACAACACCAAGAACAAAAACAACATGAAATTAACTGATTTATTCAAAAAAACATTAGAAATTTATTTTCTATATTGTAAAGTCTATAATTCACCAAAATAGTTCGAAAAACCGTGCCAAGTAGCTAGTTGTCATTTATTTTTGAAAAAAAATATTAAGAAAATTTTAGAAAATCTGGGGAAAATTGTTCTCTAATTTTACCGTACGGATAAGGCGTATGGATAAGGGTGTTTCATCAACTTTCCCAAAAAATCGTACGGATAAGGGTTACATCGTACGGATTAAGGGGCGTACGGATAAGCGGTGCATTGAAGGAATTTGGATGAAAAAATGCGTAGGCGGAACGACCAAAACGCAAATTGATATTGGCCAACATCTCGTGCGTGCCAATTTTATTGTATTTTTCGACCTAAAGTTTTATTTGCTATCCGATTAGCATAATTTTAGGATTGAGCAGGCATGAGCACCAACTTCAATCGTCAATTTAAACAATAAAATGCCATTATACATTATAAAAGGTTTCGAAAAATTTTTTTTTTTTTCAAAAATTCTCTCAAAAATTCTGCACAAGTGACTTATTACCAATCGTCAATAAACTAATTAGTTTAAAAGTCGATTTTCGGCCCGGTACTGACCCTATCAATATCCCTCTAACACCTTTTGATTAATCTAATAGATGTGGGCTGAAAAGAAGAGAAAGCGGCCTCATGAGTGGCTAAAAAGGGTCTTAGGAGTGTTAGGATTGGCTCCCTCAACCCACATCTATTAAATTAATCAAAAGGTGTTAAAGGCATATCGCCAGCCCAATATTGCCAAATTTGCCGATATCCCTGAGGGATAATCCCTCTTACACATTTATAAAGATTTATGATCGTTTTTTAACTTGTTACATCATTTTTGGTAAGAAAACGAAAACTGGGAGTAACGACCGTGTTTTCGGGTTCAGGCCACAAAAGCTTAATTTCTCTAGAACCGATCTCATTTATTATTAAAAATTACACAGCGATAATTATTCGGTAAAACTCACCGGTTGACACCGGAGGGTAAGAGGACCGGAGGGTTAAGACTTCCCTTAAAACTTCACCCACCCATTATGGCTTTAAAACTGCAGTTAATTTACTAACAACATACAGTACAAAACTCACTAATTAAGCCATAATTGTTCCCAACCCTTTTTTATTACTAAGTTAAAACTACCATTAAAAGACTCACAACTAGCTAAAACAACTCCAGGTATAAGAATGAGTCTTTTATGGTATTAATTCTTGGGGCCAGCGTTTTTTTAGTGTGTTTTTGAACTAATTACATATTATTAGTTCACCGTAAAAATAAAACATTATTGCGAAAAAATAAAATACTTTGTATTACCCTGTTGTCGTAAATCGTTACGCTATATAACTAGGATTAAAAAACCTAAAAATTTTGGCATAACGGTCATATTCTATATTTCCTAAAAACGATTTCTAGCCATTTCGTATTGCTTGAGCGCTGGATTGACGCGATAATGAAACGACACGAAAAAAATAATAATTTAATTTTAGAAGGCTGTCACCAAGGTGAGGTCGATTTTTGGGCCAATAACACCCTTGCTTTTTTTCGGAAAATTTTCGAAATTTGAAAAAAAAAATTTTGTTCTCCAAATTTTTCTGCACAAAAATGTACTTTTTCGTTTTATTCATAACTATCACATAACTCAAATGGCTTCATTTGCTCTGTAACACCCTATGATCATCATGCCGCTCCTGCGTGTAAAATTAAGTGATGAATTTTTTTAATGTTAAACTCCAAGCGTGACGATTTGCCACGGCGCCGGAGTTTCTTTTTATCATTTTTCAATTACACCAATTTTTTGGTTTTCTCTTTTGATCAGTGTGCTCAGTTTCATATTTTGATAATAAGCGCGAGAATTGAAATATCATTCGGATATTTTTCCTTTTGATCACCGCCGAATCAGGCCATTATTTCCAATTTTTCAACTGATACTAACATTAAACTATTTCAGTAAGTCGGAAAAAACTAAACATGGTCCGATTCTGACCATCAGTTTGAGCTATCAAAAAACCTCAATCGGATTAGTCGTTTTTCGAAAGCCGAATTATATAAAATTTTGGCTGAAAAAGTGGCAAAAAGTGACCGCAGAGCTCCGTAATAAATACATAATAGCTCAGGAAATTCCTATTTCAAACTGTTGAAAATCAGAGTCTTATGTTAAGGAAGTGGGTGTCGCAAATTTGAGCCTTCTTCCGAGGCCATTTCTCGCTAAACTAGCAAAGGTGATATTCCAAAAACATTTGTAACTAACAGAACCAACCTTCGCGGTAATTTTAAACTTAACAGTAATCTGATACAATCTCACCTACGCCGACACCTACGCTTTTAAAAAGCTTCTTAAAAAGACACGCAGTTCGCCCCTACCCTTCAATTTTCATTATTTTTGTGTCAGGCTCCAAAAAGCCTCACACATAATGCATTATGTCCTTTACTCGGAAATTTTGCTTTTGGCGGCCAAAAAAACAAAACAAAAATTATTGCATTTATTTATGATTTAATTGAAAGTGCGCTAATTGGTTTCTTTTGACGCTACCGAGTTAAAATTGCACCAAAATTCTTAAAAGTGTTTGTATTACGAATAAAACTATTTTGAAGCATTTTTCTGGTTTATAAATTTTGTCAAAATTAAGGCTCTAAATGAAAAGTTGACATGGCCCCAAGAGACCGCCGAATTCAAAATTTCCAAAAAACTCTTAATAGATTGTCAAACAAGGCTTGTGCTTTCAGAGCAGTATGAGCCGAAAAACTGTATCTTCTAAGCTTGTGGAGAAGATACCTTTTGCCTGAGCCTTCTCAAACTGACCATTGCAACAATTTGGCTAAAAAATGAAAAGTTGACATGGCCCCCAAGAGACGCCGAATCAAAATTTTAAGAAAACTCTTTAATGCATTGTAAAACAAGTCATGTGCTTTCAGATGCAGTATGAGTCGAAACTATATCTCTTCAAACTGGGGAGGAGATACCTTTGCCTGAGCCTCCCAAACTGATCATTTTTCAAATTTTTATTTTTTTGCGTTTTTGGCCGCCGAAAGCAAAATTTTTTGAACAGAAGAATTTGCATTTTTTGTTAGGCTTTTTCCGGAGCCTGACACAAAAAAATAAAAAGATGAAAAATTGAAGGAGTAGGTACGAACTGCGTGTCTTTTTAAGAAGCTTTTTAAAGCGTAGGTGTCGGCGTAGGTGAGATTATATCAGATTACTGTTAAGTTTAAAATTACCGCGAAAGTTGGTTCTGTTAGTTACCAGATGTTTTGGAAATATCACCTTTGCTAGTTTGGCGATAAAATGCCTCGGGAAGAGGCTCAAATTTGCGACACCCACTCCCTTAACATAAGACTCTGATTTCTGACAGTTTGAAATAAGGAATTTCTGAAGCTAGTATTAATGTATATATTACGGAGCTCTCTGCGGTCACTTTTTGCCACTTTTTTCAGCCAAAATTTTTAAATAATATTCGGCTTTCGAAAACGACTCATCCGATTGAGTTTTTTGATAGCTCAAACTGATGGTCAGAAATCGGACCATGTTTAGTTTTTCTTCCGAGCTTACTGAAATAGTTAATGTTAGTATCAGTTGAAAAATTGAAAATAATGGCCTGATTCGGCGGTGCACAAAAGGGAGAGAAAATATCCGAATGATATTTCAATTCTCGCGCTTATTATCAAAATATGAAAACTGAGCACCTGATCAAAAGAGAAAAACAAAATAATTGAGTTGTAATGAAAAAGGATGATAAAAAAGAAACCGGCGCCCGTGGCAAATCGTCACGCTTGGAGTTAACATTAAAAAAATCATCACTTAATTTTATCACGCAGGAGCGGGCATGATGATTCCCTCACAATAATTCAGTGAATTTATTACAATTGAATTAGTTCATGAACTAAACAAAGTATTTTATATTTTTTTTCGGCAATCGTTTTATTTTTCGGTGAACTAATAATAGTGTAATTAGTTCAAAAACTCCATAGTGATA
>SCLH01002099.1:35484-69133 GCA_004367855.1 Oikopleura vanhoeffeni
GAAAAAATATAAGACTTATAAAATTTATGTAAGCCATTCTAAATTATTTTTTACTAAAATTCTGAACAATGATTTTTTAAGGTGAATTCAAATATTTTTAAAAGTTGTTTAATTTTCATGTATTCTTAATTGCTTTCGTCGAATTTTTGTCATCATGGAAAAAAATCTATGTCATACAATTTTGTACTTCAGATTTTTAGTATGATACAAATGATCACAAATACCTGCACGGCTTTCTACTACTGTAAGAAAGTTAAACATCACAATACAACCCTTCATTTGATATCCCTTTTTCACACTTTTGTGAATATCCCGGCCCTACTACTTAAAAACCCACTACGTTTGCTAATCAGGGCCGAGATATTCACAAAAGTGTGATAACTACATCTCTCAAATCATCAAAAAGGTGTTAAAGGGATATATGAAAGCAAAAACTAGCTGCTTTTAAGCATTTTTGAGCCACTAAATTGGCTTTGTGCCTTCGAATGTTGATCTTTCTATTCATGACATGATAAACTAACCAATTGGACAATTTTTACTCTCAGGACTCCTAACTCAGGACTCCTGAGTCAGGATGATTCTGCTTTTATAAAATATAGGTTTCTATTGTATTAGAACTCTCTGTTAAATCAATTTTCTGAGCAAAATAAGTACTTCAGTAAAACTTATTTAAATAATCCTAACTTTTTATCGAAAATTGTCAGTTATTGGATTTAATAAATAAAAATTATAATTTTATATACCCGGACAAAAAGACGTATTGCTTTTATTTTTTAATTATTAAGGTGGAAAAAGCTGAATTTAAATAATTTCCCATCATTGTTTGTGGACCGTTTCCTACTGTTCATTGTGCATAAAATATACATATATGACACAATGAAAGTGTTGTGAGAGTGAATAATCTTTTCATAGTTCACTAGGCTGTGAATAAATTTAAAAAATAGATGTTCAGGTTCTCAGATACTTTAATTTTTTCGGGAAATGTTTTTTTTGGGTTAATTTTTTGGAGAATTTATATTCGCTGTAGATAGGGTTGCGCACAGTGGAATTTTCGACCTCTTTAACTAAAAACCAAAACGAACTTCTGGGGCAGAATTTTAAAACCAGAACTTTTTTACCAGAGAATTTTGCGAGGATTTTCAAGTTTTAATGTTTCAAATGAAGATTTCAAGGTTTTCTAGATCTTCCTATAATTTAAATTCAATTTTATCGTAAAATTCAGGTAATTTACAACCAGAAACAAAAAAATTACTGTAACAGCCTGTGCAAGCTAAAAATTTTTCGAGTTCAAATTTTCAAAACCCCAACTTTGGCCAAAATTTTGGGAAAACATTTTAAAGTCCGCCTACGCAATTTTTCAACTTGATTTTGCTGAAGAAAATTTTTTTTAGTTATGGTTTCTTTTCGTTTTGAAAAAATTCCCCGGTAAAAAAAAATTATATTTGATATCAAAAACTCCAATTTGAAGCAAAAATTTTATTTCAAAACATCATAACTCAACCACCAAATGGCGGAAAAATTTTTTTTTTCCAAAAATTAATATTTTCATGCCTTTTGACCTTGTATTGATTAATTTTTTCAATGTTTACTCTAGATTTAAGTTCTCCCTAGCTATAGACGATTTTAAATACGGAATTTCAAAAATAAAAAATCACCGAACTTATAAAGAAAAAATATGACTTTTTAAAAATCGCATAATACGAAAAAGCTCATAGTTTCTACTTAAATTTGAGATCGAATTATTCGACTCGAATATCAAGACAAAATAAAAAATAGTCCCACTGTGGGGACTTCCACACCCGATTTCTTTTCACGGAATTTTATTTTTCAAAAATGATATTTTGAAATTTTAATTAAAAAAAATTTAATCTCTGTATTTAATATCTCACCATTTCTCTTCAATGGCATTTTCGTTATTGAATTTCATATGTTACTCGTAGATTCGATTTCCCAGCAATCCTAGTGACCCAATCACCATTAAATCGCCATTTTATGACGCTGTAAACCATTAATGGACAAGACCCAGTTATAGAAAGGTATCGATAAACTTTAAGAAAAATGACTTTGCTGTCGGTTTTTTTATGAGAGAGTGTTTTACTGTATTACAGTACTTATTTTTTTGCAATAAAAATTTTTCTAAAATCACAAAATTATAACCTTTCATCGTATCAAAGAAAAATTCTAATATCTTTTTCCCATACACATATTCCCCAAAAAATATCATGTGACCGTATATTTTAAGAATAAGTGGTAATATTTTTTGTACTGTTTTTTCCAATATAGATCTATATCATATTTCTAATAATATTATTAATGGTTCTTAATAGTTTTAATATTTTTTACATACACCAAATTCCTTTAAAATACGACACGTGACCTCAAATTAAAAATGAGGTCTTTGCCCAAGTTGAGTTACCCAAATATGACTTCAAATTACCCGCGAAAAGTTGCAGAATAAATATCACACCTAATTTACATTTTTTATACCACTAATAATTTCCCAAACACGTCACGCTATCTTACTTTTCAAAATAAGATTTTATTATACTACCTTTTAAACTTATTTGACCCTGGAATTTTTTAGTCGGTCGTTAAGTTGTTGTTATACTCTTTCAAATTACTGTACATATGTACCATATATTTTTTTGTCAAATACGGCAGTTAGTCGTGAGTTGCTAGAAGATCCTGGCTTAAAAGAATATCTTAACGGGAGTCGTATAACTCCTGTATATGCGATGACCAGTTAGTGTCCTTCTCAGTTTTAATAAGCCAATCTCCCAGAAGTCATAGGCCTGTCTGAAATGGTCGATAACTCGATAAGAATGCGATGCGATAGAGATTGGAAAAAATAGGTAGCGCTAGTTTGTGTTGGTGGTTTTTTAATTCAATTTCTGGTTTATGTAGTTGTTACACAAGTTTGCCTCCTTTTTTAGATAGTAGGGGTAGCGATCCTCTAGAGCCCAGAAACGTTTGCCTGTTAAGTATAGATGTAGAGTGAGGAGTTGATGGAGTATATCAAGATATGAGTGTGTCTGATTACGCTTTAGGCTGTGTAGCTTGTCTTCTCTAGTTTCTAGTACACAACAAATGATATTAAACAAATAATCTTGCGAGATCTAGGTCAAGTACGAGTTTTGGGATGAATTTGATGATGAAGTAGTATTATCCATTCGATGTGTTAAGAGAACGACTGAATGAGATCAAACGTCCTTGATGACACGTGGTTATATCTAGAAGCAGTAGGTTCAAAATAATATAATAAACGTTGTAATTCTGTATGATTCATTGCACTGTCTTGCCCTCATCTGGGTACATTTCGGCGAGTGAATATTTTTTTTGCTTCTATCCACCCATTATCAATGCATTTTGTCACGGAAATTTTTATGTGATTTGATTCTTAATGTGATTTGCGCAAATTGTCTGCCAAATTTCTATTTTATAGCTATTGAAAACGTTATTGTTGATTATCATGAAACTTCTGTTCTTTATATGGTCTCAATCTGTATAGAACTGCGCTCACTAGTTGCCGAAATCGATGTCTGGGCTACGTGACATCCAGTCTTAAATGAGTCTACCGATGTGAAAACGAAGAATAATTTCAATGTTGGAATACTTAATTGTTGTTTGTTCCATGACAATCGCGGTTCTTCATTAGCCCAATTTTATAAATTAAGATGAAAAAGATTACCTCGATATCCATATATCTGGTTCATGGTGACTTAAAGAATTATAATATCTATTTATTTGTATCGCAATATAATTTCGAAAATCTTCTCTCTGTTTCTGTATTATTCGCAATTCAAAAAACGATCACTCGGTCTTTGTAGAATCACAACGGCATTAAATTGTAGGATACTGATTTCCAACTGTGATACAGTACGCTTATTACAACTGCGCTCTTGGACAAAAAAGTAGGGCAGTTTCCCTATTTTTCAATATGGCAGGTTTAAACTATTACTGTCTGTTTAGTCCAAATTTGGCCCGACCACTTTGTAAGCCTTTCGGAACGACTTGACTCCATTTAAGGGAAAATCGGCGGTGCCTTTTAATGGTTTCACGGTGAAACTTTCACTTGTTTACTCAGCCCTGACTCCCTGTTGTAATATTATGACACTCTTGGTTTCCGAATACATGAATCTCACCCCGTATACGGCCGTCGTTTGTAAAGTTCCGCCAAGGCACCAGAGCCACTATAGTGGCTCTACTTTGGACGCTGTTTACAGAAAGCTTAAGGTAGTTGAAGTTCCAGTTGTTTTTGCTTGAAAAAGTTGAAGAATTATATTTTTGCATCCCTTATTTCAAATTCTAGAAAATTTAGTGAGAAAAGCAAGGTTCAGCATATCACGTGAAACAAGGTCGCAGTTATCTTCATAAGTTAAATTTTTTTGGAAACAATGCAAACATAAGTCAAAAAATTCTTCAAAAAATTTGATGAAAAAATTACGATTTGTAATAAAATATGGTTATTTTTACCAATTAGAGCCGATAGGGAGTCCCAATTAGGGACACTTCTGTTATTATATTAAATCATTTAAAGTAATGGAGTAACACGCTGGACAATTTTTGGTTGCTTAAATTCAATTTTCTAATAAATAAATTTTTTCATGGAATACTGAAATCGAAAATTTCGAAATTTCACTTCCAAAAAAATATATGTCCCTAGATACCAATAAATTTTTATTGAACTGTTATGCATGCACAAAACACTTTCCTAAAAACTGGCTAATATCACATCTGTATTTTTTTTAATAATTGTTCCGGAAGTGAAACATATCATATGTTAGATATGCAAAAAATCCTAATAAATCAACTCTCCATAATACTGGAACCAAACATTCGAAAAAATCAATTATTTTCATGGAACCGAATCAAAATTATTTATGATGTGTTTGAAAAAACGACTATACAATCACGTTTTTGCCCTTTTTGAATGGTTTTAGGTATGCTTGAGCCACTATAGTGGCTCTGTGCTCACAAGGGTTAAGGGCGCTCTATCCATATATTTTTAAGGTAAAGTTAACAACTAACCAGAGAGGCGTGTTATGAGTGTGGTATAGAATAGGAATTTTGAGCAAGGGTGAGCGAGAATATACTAGACTTTGTTTTTAGTCAAATTATACGTTCTGTGTGACAGAAAAGCAAAATTTTGAACTTATTTAACGCTTATATTGCCAAAACTTATGCCTGTTAATTCATCTTATACAGTTGTTGACATTTCTGGCACACAGTAAGAAGGGTCTTAAATAAACACTTTATTTGATTGAAAATAAAAATTTTAAGCAAAATAGTAAAAAACTTTTTTCAAAATATTTTTCTAAGATGAACTTTTTGAGGCTTTTTGAAATTTTTCTAAATACAGTTTTGTCATAAATCGCCACATTCCTACAATTGTTAATCAAAATGACGTGGATAGCAATTAACAAAAATCGGTGTGAACAAGTCACCGCGAAAAAGTTGCAAAATTTTACAACATTTTTTTTCTCTTTTTGGTAACTTCCTGAACTTGGTCAACCGCTAACAAAACCGCTGGCAAAACTCACGTCTCCCATGGATAATTTCATTTATTGAAGAATAAAAGTTCGTTAAATTAAGATGACACAGTGTTCAGTTAACACCTTTCTTACACTTTGCGTAAGTTGGACGCACTTCTAATTGCCAGACATACTGCTAACGGTATTCAATATCCAATCATAAACGGGAACCACTGAAATTCTTATATTGATTTTCCATCGTACTTTTTATTTTTTTTACTGAGCAAAGTTTGAATCAGATCTTATTTTTTAAGTGACCCCGGTAGCCTTGTCGTTTCAAAAATATATCCGAAAAATTTATTCGTAAAGAAATTTTTGCATAAAACCGCCAAGAGATAACGCAATGACCGTTTTTATTTAATTTTGCACCGGATACCCGGTGATACCAGAAATTAACCAATAATAACTAAAAAAAATTCTGAGAAAATGTTTTTTGCTTCAAGTTCAACTTTTTTGATGAAAATTTTTCCTCCTTTTTTGTAATTCAACACTTCTCAAGAAGTCAAATAACAGTTTGTCGATTTTTTAAGGACATCGGAAATTTTTTTTGGATCGGATCGGTTGCCTCAAATGTTTTTTTGGATCGGTCGCCTTTTGAAAAGATAGGATCGGATCCGATCCAACTGTGCCGACCCCTCAATCATATGGTAGCTTTTCAGAATAAAATTTTTAACGCATTTTTATTTGTAAAACGACATGGGTTACCTGAAAAAGTTACCTAAGCAACAAATTTTTATTTTTGTTAAAAAAATTAATAATTTTTCTCAAAATCATACATGTATCTGCTATGAATATTGGCTTCAAACTAAACATATATTTTGACGTCAAATGTTTAGGATTTTGAGTTGTCAATTTTATATAAAATTTGGCTTATTTTGGAAATTTTTCGATTAAAAATATATTTTGAGATAAAATTATACTTGAATATTTTCTCGATTTTTTTCATTTTGAAAAAAAAGTATAATTTCACGAAATAAGGACAAATATATATGATAAACCTCAACTAGTGAACCAGGTAGTAGCATTACGTCCGTATGAGCATTCTTGGTTTCTCGGGGTGGTATGCGAGGTAATCCCTATGAGTTTCCATCTTTGGTTAATTAGACAAACTAATGGACTTCCAGAATCTTCCTTAATTTGAAATAAAGTAATAAAAATTAAATCACCGCCGAAATGCAGGAGTAATTTTTTTCAGGTCATCACAGCGGTAATAAGGTAGGAACGGCAAAATCTTTTATGCCAAACATTTTTTCAATTTGAGCGCTGATTGTCCATAGATTTTTGGTCCAGCCAATAGGAAGCGTGTATAGGCTGTTCATGAAAATTCAGATCTCGCAAAAAAGTTTTTGGTCGTTTTTCAAAATTTCTGAAAAAAGGTGAACAAAATGTACTTTTTAGTTTTCCATATCTACAATATATCGCAAGATCTGAATTTACAAGAACAGCCTATTGTAGCCCTTAAAAAAATATAACGATCAGTACAAAAAAAAAATTTAAAAAGTTGTTAGCTATTCTTCATAATGAGAATCCGTTTTTAAAACGGCCTATGTTAAAGCTTGAGATTTTCGATTTTTTCGAAAACATTATCAACTAAAATTTCAAGCTTTAAACATAGGCAATTTCAATACCGGATTTTCATTTTTAAGCAGTAGCTGACAACCTTTTGATTTTTTTTTCTACTGAACGTTTTATTTTTTCAAGGGCTACAATCGCAAAAAACATTTAAAAATGTTTTGCAGATCATAACTTAGCGTAGTCATCAATAAGCCAATAAATTAAACAGTTTAAAATTTAAACTTAAAATTAATAATATCCCCTATTCACACTTTTGTGAATATCCCGGCTCTGACAAGGAAACTTAATGTGTTTTTAAGTAGTAGGGCCGGGATATTCACAAAAGTGTGAATAGGGGATATACCGTTTAATACAAAAAGTGGGCTCATTTGTGCTAACACAACGGAGCGCTTTATTATTAGTGGCATATCATTAACTTGCACTTTATCGGTGAAATTAATATATCTGGATGATAAACACTTACATTACATGCCGAGGTTTCGCCATGCGAACACAATACATTTTTCTTGTGACCACTTCTTTTGCATTCATTATTGAGGGGTATTACAGAAACTTTAATTTGATGCAAAATAAAAATTTGCATTTATATACGGCTTCCAAAACGGATGGCTTTTTGGAGATTTTGTAACCCTAAATTTTCTCTTATTGATTAAAGGGGTGGTCGTCGCATAATAAGGTTTAGAAACCAATGTTTCTAATTTTATTTTGATGTTTTTTATGAAAATATAGACGACTGCGAGTATAGGGGTAGTCTTTTTATCTTAATACATGGTAAGAAAAGCATTTTTAGAGGGTTTAAAAATATTTTGTATGAAATAAGTTGAAATTATCAATTTTTTGGAGATCAAAACACGATTTATAGAAAACTGAGAAAGAAATTCGGACAAAATTATCTGTACACATCTGCACGGACTTTTCAGCTGCAGATTCATGTTGGTTTCGAATGTGTAACTTTCAAATCTAGGGAGGACATACATTTTGATTAAGACCCCGAAAAAAGGGTCAAAATACTGTTTTTGGCGATACTGAAGCCAAAAGTTCTGTGCGGTTAATTTAAGTCATGAATCATTGTTGTGCCTTGAAAACTCAGAGAGAAGATACAATTTGAAAAACTAATTCCGTCAGTTTTGTAAGCACGTTTCTGATTGAACGAGCCATTCGTCACTTTCGATTTTTTCATAGAATGCAAGATTTTTGTTCAAATATATAAGAAAAAGGTAATACTGGGGCCAACAATTTGTACTTTTGTGACAATTGGCCATTAAAAACCCTGTTTGTCGCTCTAAAATCCGACGACCACCCCTTAAAGGGATTAAAGGCGATCTTTTTTGGAAATATTATTATGAGATTCTCATACGGTAGTATGAGACTCATAAGTCAAGAAAATAGCAAGATTTACTGTTAAGATTAAATTTAATCCGACAAAAACCCATAGTGAAACCACAGAGAAGTTATTCAGAAAGGATTATCCGAACATTTTTACTTATGACTTTTAGGGTCTACAGATTACTTCTGAATTTAAATTAGACGAGACGTCTTTAGTCTCATTTCCATTTCATATAATTCAGCCCGAAAGAAAAAATAGAATTCAAAAGTGGTGTTCAAGCTCTGAATTAATTTCAAACATCATGACCTTGTAATTTGTTAAGTTTCTGGCGACTCCTTCCAAAGTTACTGCCTTCAATTTTCAAGGTTGATACTCCATAACCAGTAACTACACATTTAATGCCTAGTGTGAGGTTATAAAAATGATCAACAAGGTACAGACAAGGTCTAGAATGGCCTGATCTAGATAACGTGACGCTATAACTTATAGCCTATAAGCGTCCAGGGTGGCAACGGTCGTATTCAGGTTTTTGCTCTTTAGCGACTATTATGTTCATAATGAAAACGAAATCCCTAGGCCTCTACTTTCGCGTTCGCGATTGAACTTATTTTCAAAGCTTTTATTGAACTACGTCATGATATCCAGTGCTCTCATTGGTGCAACGTGACCGCGAAAGTGGAGGCTCAGGGATACCAATCTTTGATATAATATCCCTTTAACACATTTTTGGTAATCTAGGGTGTACGGGCTGAGGGAACCAATCCTAACACTCCTAAGACCCCTCCTAGCCACTTATGAGACCGCTTTTCAGCCCGCACATCCTAGATTAACAAAAAAGGTGATAAAGGGATATGCCACATATTGTAAAGTAAAAATCGTCATCACACATACGCGCAAAAATGCCAAAACGGTTTTCGCACGCCTCGTAGTTAAGAATAAGTGTCGTGAAAAGTCAAAAAGCGCCTCCAGACACATAATTAATTATATTTCAAAGTTTGAGCCCAACTTTAAGAGCAGACAGCATGATGCAGCACTACTTTGATCCAGGAGAAAAAGTTGAGCATAAAAAGCACTCTTGAAGTTCAAGGTTGTATAAGTACGTTTTTTTCTTAATTTTATCACCTCAATCATTTTGAAGTTTATATTTTCTGGTTGGCAAACATATTGGTTTTACAAAGCCTGTCAATAAAAATGGTGTTTTCAGTTGAATAAGAGATACATCAAATGCATGTGTAAACGAATTAGTCTGATCGTGCCTCATAGTTCTAAAACAAATATGTTAGCAAATAAAATACAGAAAAATCCAAAAAAATTGTTAGCATAATACTGCTTAATTAAGATAATTTCGAATTAATTATAACCAACGAAACCTGTTTTTCCGGATATCGGAGTTTGATATAAGGGGTTGTAAAATTAAAAGCAAAAATTCAAAGTTTTGTCTATTTTGAAACTGGTAGCTATTTTTTTATAAACTAACCTTTTTGATTTCGATACTTGAAACGACTTCAGTTTTTCAGCATCTCTATAATTTTGTGACGAATGACCTCCAGAAACATACCGATTAGAAATCGAAAGGCAATGCTCAGCTGAAAAAATGAAATTATAGCCAATGATAATAAGCTAATTATTAAATACAATTTAAATTTATATTAAAATTTAATTAATATAGCGCGTGTTCGAATCCCACTTATGTTGTCTTAGTGATTGTCTTGAGTATGGTTATAGCCAAGGGTGTTTGATATTGGGACCGCCAAAGTTGATCAGTGTGTAATCACTCAAAATCACTCAAGCAATCACTTTAGTCTTAAAGCCAACTTTAGTCTTAAAGACAATCACTAATACAACATTAGTGGGATTCGAACACGCGCTATAGAAAAAGCAAGCATTTTTGAGATTGGATATTAAGAATTTATTTAATTCGCAACGTTTAGAATTTTCGCAAGCTTCAAAAGGTAGTTGAATATCATATAAAAAAATGACATAATTTGGCCGGGTTGGCCCTCTGTTGCGCGATCAGGTTTGACCAATACGGGCAGTAGGAGATTTTTGGCATCCAGTCCACGATAAGACAAATATAAAAGAAAACTTCAATTTGTTTTAATTTGTTTTTTGAAAATTTACCTTAATTCATTTGCAGAAAAATTGTTGTAATAATTTTGATTTTTATGGTCAAAAAATTTAAAAAAAAACTAAAATTTTATTCCAAAAAAATGTTCGAAATTTCAATTTTTTGAGAATTTTCAAATTATTACGTCATTTTGAACTCCCAGGCTTTTTTCATTTTAAACAAAAAATTACCTCCCCCCCCCGACCTTGTTTAAAACTTCCTTTAAAATTTAAAAATTTTCAAATTATAACGTCATTTCGAACGCCCACGCGTTTTCATTTATGACCAATCAGCAATCGACCACTCACCCACCCCTTTCCCTAGAAAATCCATACCTTCTCCACTGACTGTCAAGGTTTTAACAATTTAAAATGACCTCACGTGCCACTTAAGGGGGTAGCATAAACCCGGCAGATTGAAGTCAATATAACTCACGAAAGTAATTATTTAGTTAATTTTTTTGTGCTTATTATCGTTAGCTCAACCAGAATATATATGATCCAGCTCATTAAAATCATTTTTTATCTATTTTGGGAAAGATTTGCGCTCAAATTTTCATCTTTGAAATCGGAAAAATTTGAAAAAAATCGAAGCATTATGAAAATTTTCCGCATTTTTTGTCCAAAATTTTTTCTGTTTTGGTAACTGAAAACTGTGCGTAAAAACCAAAAAAAAAAGAAACTTTAACTTTTTTCATGGATTCCTACCTATGAATTTCCTACATATTTTCTGACCGCTGTTTGAAAAATCATACATTTTTTATTGACTTTTTTAGAAAAATTATTGAAATTTTCCCCAAATCAAGTCCAAAATTTTCTATTGGTGGTTTTTTGAACTCTCCATAAAAAATCAGGCAGAATCACATACAGTCCACAACCTCTAACTGGAACACTTTCCTCTAACTGGAACGGCTTTTTAGGGTCGTCTATTTGTCTCTAACTGGAACAGTAAAAAAAATGTGCTTTTTGAACTGATCTTATTATGAACAAGCATATATTTATAAATGGTCCAAAGGCGAAATCCCAGATTTTTGTTTTTTCCAAAAATTGGTACAAATATTATGGCGTTTGTTAACATTTTAATACTTTAAGGCGTTTGTGACATATTATTACATTTTTTGAATTCTAGATATGGCACTAGATTATATTTCAAAAAGCCAACGTGATAATAATTATCATTAATAACTCAAATAACTTATATGATATAACATATAATTATAAAATGAGTGATAAAAAACTACCAAATAATCCTTGGCTTAATTTCACAGAGAAACAGCAAATAAAACAGTTCATGATCGGAAAAGAGGAAAAATCATACATGCTGTATTTTTTGTTTCTCTATAATTTTTATGTCTATAAATTTGTTCAAACGTTCACAGGGTATTATAAGGCCATCAAAGAAAAATTCAAAAATTTCGAATGCATACACCTGTGAAAATTTGCGATCACCCTACTATGGCAGAAATGTGTGATCAAATTTCTAAGATATCTAACAAACATGAAGATAAACTTGGTAATTGCTTCTGGAAAATTGCTGGTCTCGATACTTCTCGAAATCAAATGTTCAAAACCTCACAAATATTTGAAAAAATATCGTCATACAATTCCTATCTCCAATCACGACAGAAGCTGAGAATCCGGACAGATTTCTAAGTACAACCATGATGCCGATGAGAAATTACAAATTCCGAGGAAATGTTTGTGTTAGAAGAAATTCAGAATTTTGACGCAATAAACAGTGGTTTTAGCGGTTTAGAAATTCGTAACAAGAAAAAAACAAAACAAACTTCTATAACAAGTTTTTTTCAAAAAAATGAGACAAAACTGCTGCGTATTTGACTTGTGTAATATAAATTATGTTATACACAAAACTTTCTTCATTTACCAACGAATTGAACCACAAAAGAATAAAGCAATTTTAATATCCATGTTAAGCTTTGTAACCAAAATTATAGGGGTTATCTCTAACAGGAACACTTCCTCTAACTTGGACGCTTTTTTTAGGTCGGTAAGTGTTCCAGTTAGAGGTTGTGGACTGTATTAAATGTTCTGGTATCTATTAAATTGCCGCATGTCAACTAATCGGTAGGTCGCGCGCTTATCATTTTGAAACTGTTGATGAAATTTTTAACACTTGACTGTGCACTCGATAAGTGCCATTCGGCACTGAATCTTTAAAAATTTTATGGTTGTGAAAAGTTTCCAATAAAATTGTGGGTGTAGTGGGCGTCATTTCTTTTGATATTCAGGGCATTTTTGAATATCAAAACGCCTTTTAAGGTCAATTTGTATCTTAAAAAAGCTGTTTTTCTCTACTTTTTGCCAATTTTTACCCTTTTTCATGGAAAAAAAACTTTGATATTTAAAAAATTATCGACTGTGCAGAGTAATTAGAATACTGTATTAATATCGTCTTTAAAAAAAATTCTATAGTCGTGTTAAGTTGGAAATGGATGTACAGTGAAAACTGTTTTTTTATATTTATCACTATAGTTAGTTATGTTTAGAAGATAAAAATGTGAACGTTTGTAATAATGAACACTTTTATTAAAGATAAAAAATAAAAAAATACATTTTCACATTTTTTTTCTTTCATATATTGCTCTGAAAAAATGTACCAATCTGCTGGACTTATGCCACCCCCTTAACAATATACTTTTAAAAAACCCCAAAGCGAGCAGGTTTCGTTACTTTTTTAAGAAAAAGAACGTCATTTTTTGTCGATTTTTGGTTATTTCAGGTCCGTTTAACTGACGTTTTGTTGAGAATTCAAATTTAAAAAAACTGTGGATTATCAGTGTAATCAGGCGCACATGGTAAACCTTCAATTTTTTATTTCGAACTTTTTAAACCAATCAGAAAGCCAGATTTTCCAAAAATTTTTGGCTCATTGGACCTCAAAATTTTTTACGCTGACTCAAACTTGACCTGATGTACTTTTTGAATTTTTAAGTAATGGGCTAAACATCAGAATGGTGACTGTGTGACTGATCCTACTGACTGTGTTATTAGAAACAAATATTTTTGTTTCTAGATTTTAACAAAACAGTGTTGTTTCTAATAACACAGTCAGATCAAACTTGTCTCCCGCCACCACCACAACAACATCAGAACTAGCAGCAGAACAAAAAATTCGAGGTATCAAGGGGGTTGTGGGTGTTAAGAATGCATGAGTGGGAGAAAATAGTTAATATATATTTCTAGATCTTTCTCCCAATAATTTATTCTTGAAAAGAATAAAACGAGATTATCTGATTGGTTTCTTTTCTAGAGCGTTGGCTGAGCAAACACAAGAGACTCACCACCAACAAAGAAATTATATCTTATAAACTTATTTTCACGTATAAAAACCAAGAGAGAATAACTTTTTCAACGAGCTAGGCAACATATATCCGAAAATTATCTTACGTTTCATAAATGGTCTGTTTTATTCAATTTGAAACAAAATTGACCGAGACTAAACAGATTTTCTGAATTTCATTTTTACAGCCTAAAAACCGAAGGAGATTTATTTTAACCGGACGGCTTATTTACTCTTCGAAGACGTAGTACTTTCACGAAACATCTTTGTTTGATTCAATTTAAAGCAAACTTTTGTGAATTGAGAACATATTTTTACTGGTTTTTCAGAACGGCACTGGTGAGCCACTCTTCACCAGAATAAAAAAAATTACTTGAAGAAAACAGACCATTTATGAAAAGTATTAAATTTTTGGATACTTTACCAGAAGCTCGTTGAAAAAGTTATTCTCTGTTGGTTTTTATACGTGAAAATAGGTTTATGTGATATAATTACTTTGCTGATGGTGAGTGTCTTGTGCTTGCTCAGCCCACCCTCTAGAAAAGAAACCAAACAGATAATCTCGTTTTACTATTTCCAAGAATAAATTATTAAGAGAAGGATCTAGAACATATATAAACTATTTTCTTCCACTCATGCATTCTTTAGACCCACAACCCCCTTAAGGGAGTGAGTGACGCAAATTTTGACAGTTTACGAAGCTATTTTTGGATTAACTACCAGAGCTGATCCTCGACAAGTAATGTTGTTGAACTACTGGTCACTGACGATTTTCATTTTATAGATCTATTCAATGTATTTAATAGCATTGAAACATTTTTATTTATTTAAGAATGTCTACTTTTTTCATTGGAGATTCAAACGGCCGCCACATGAGAGGACCTGGTTTGTCCTACTTAGATGGAAAGTTGATGCAAATCCTTTCGATCATCACCTCAGCGCCATTGCCACGATTTACTGAGTTGATATCGCTCAATTTCAGTATTGACATGGTCAGTGTTTGAAAGGGTAAGATGGAGATCGACGATCTCATCATACTTTGAAGAAAAGTTTCAAAAAAGTCTATTTCAGCTACATTTTTTTTTCTTTTTATTATTTGATTTCAATATATTTGTAATTTAAATTATGAAATTTGAATCTTTTTTCAAGGAAACTTATCGCTCGCTTGCGATGTTTTTCCGGAGTGGTGATGCTAATTTCACCAAGACCGGGTAAACCACAGTACATCGAGGCAACGTTGGCCAATAAGTAGTTATGTAACGCAAAAAATGTACACAAAAGTCTTTTGTTCTCTAAAAACTGCAAATCATGATCACAATATTTGTTCGAAAACTTCTGGTAAGCAGAATTCTAGAAAGTTTTACAAAATTTGTATTTAAACGAATAGGTAAGCTAAAATCATTAGTTCAAAATGGCAAAAAATGATAGAATTGTCAAAAGTCAAAAACCACGACTCTCGCGCTCAAAAGCAGCGACTCAAAATGGTGCGGTGGATCAGCATACGATTCAACTGAGGAATGGGAGATTCATTTGCTCAGTCTGTTACACCGGTAAATTTTTTATTTTTTTGCTTCACATAACAACCTCAATAACGCAAAGTTAAAAGCAGCGTTTATTGAAAGAGAAAATAGACGATTTAGAAATAATTAAAAATTCTTATTAATTTATTGCTCATTTTTTTATTCAATTAAATTTATTTTTCTTTGCATTATTTTCAAGATGCTAAAACTGAAGTCGCAGAGGTCGCAAGAAAAAACTTCCAAGGAACCAATATTATCCACTACGACCAAAACGAAATCAAAGGCGTCGACAGAGTTCTTCAACTCTAATTTAGCGAATTTAGGCCCGATTCGTCAAATTACTTTTCGACCCGAAAAACTTTTCTGTTAGAAATTCTGCAATTTTATTCTCATTCTGAAGACGCAAAACGCGAAACATGTCAATAAAACCAATTTTTAAATTGAAATAAAATACATTATAAAATGTCTAAAACCAACCCAAAAAGTTCTTCAACTCAAAATGTCTAGAAATGTTTGAAAAACACAAAAATTTCATTAATCAAGTAATTGTTAAATTATTATTTAAATATTTTCTTAAAACATTCGAAGTATAAAATTGGGAGAATTCATTTTCCTGAACTTATTTTATTTTGTGTTTTCCAAACCTGTCAGGGCCCATTCGTTATTGAGCAGCACTCCACTACATATAAAATAATGAACCTTGTCCCAAATTGCCAAGTGCCAAGGCCATTCTTTATCTTTGCCATAGTTATCTACGTGTGTTAATCGTTTAGCCCGAATCGGAGCTGCTCGATTCCCAGTTGAGCAATTGCCAAACTTTGCGAAATTATCAGATTTCTGATAGACTCCTGATAGACCATCCTTCAAAAAAAGAGGTTAAATTTGACAATTAGTTTACTTTATTAATTAGTTTAGAGTTTACTCTCGATCAAAGATGTGACGATCGAAATTGAAGACAAATTCTTTAAAAAAATCGATACTTACAATTAAAATAGATTGTTTTTTCATAAAGGCTTAATTTGAAGTTAATTTTAGCCTAATTTAGGTTTATTTCGTTATTTTGCATGATTAAAATCTATTCCCACTATTTAATTCAAAAACACCAAAATTGGCGCTAGAAAGCTTAAATTAAAAATTGCGATTTATTAAATACAATGTTGATTTTAAAAAAGCCGTCTACTATACAGTATAGTCAATACTAATAATGTGCATGTCTGGAACTAGATCTGAAGTTTGAAAATTTCAGCAAATGGGGTTGGACTTACCCATTGTGAAGATTGGGCACCACTCACGCAAACTGTTTGCATTACGACAGTCACATTATTAGTATTGTATATTTCTATATAAAATTGGTCCAAATCAGAAAATTTTCTTCGTCAACATAATCTCACCCCTGTAAAATTTCACTTACAGTTATAACATCAAACGGAGCAGTGGAATGTATAAAGCATGAACTTTGACAGCAGAATATTTATTTCAATTTAACTTTCGCAGTTGAAAAATTCTTTAAATACTTCGGCTAGTAAGCGTCAAAAATCAAAAAAAAATCAGTGGTTAGTAGCTACTCATATAAACCCAACAAATATATCTGCTTATTTGCAAATATTCTGTATCCATTTCTGAATCCCGCAGATTTTTTTTACTTCCTTTTTAATACTTGGTTTTATTTTTCGGTCCTTCTTACATTCAGGTACATCGCAGAAGTTTTTCTTTGTATTTCGAATATAGCACCAAGGTTTTCCTAGCGTGTCTTCGTTCGTGCAATAATTTACATTTTGTCGATTTTGAGGTTTGAACTTAAAATTTTTTTCTGTCAACTGACATTTAGTACAGGGGAGGGCAATATCGCCGAAAGTTTTGTGCCAAATACTTATCGGTGATACTGGCACTTTCGGTGATTTGAGGAAAAAAATAAAATTTTTCTGTGAAACATGAAAAAACGTGTCATAATTTGAAAAGTTTTTTCAATGATATGAGAAATCACTAAATCTTAGAATTAAGTACTACACCAAACGCAATCAAACTAAAATTGAAAAAATAAATAAATTTCGTAAAATCAATCTAAGGGTATCCCGGTCCCTAATTTGACATATTCTCGATAAAATATTATCCAAACAGGGCTTCAAGGATATTATACAGATAAGCCAGTTTGTAGAACTAGCCTTCATCTTGCGTAAAACATGTGTCAAAAGTTTTTTGCATGCATACACTCCCAGACACATAAGCGAGACAGGGAAACCTAAGCCCGGAAAATCTCCTGTCAGGTTTTATTTTGAAATAAACCTAAATTTTAGCATAACCTGTGGAATTAGTAGGTCTAACTCAAGGCGAACCTTTTTGTCGATAAATGCTATATTTGTTCTAGAATATTCGATAAACCACCGTTTTTTGAACTTTGTTCATCGGAAAATCTATCTCCTAGGTTAAATTTCAAAATTTACTCAAATTTTTGCAAAAGGTAGTTCAAAACAAATAAAAACTCAAGGCGAGCCGTTTTTTCAAATTTCGACCCCAAATTCTAAATATGAATTTTTCAGGTAAAAAAATTTCCGAAAAAAATGGGAAAACACTGAAGAGAAAGTTGGCTTACGTCAAGCCGACATTTCTAAGTTTGATGGGTCAAATTGAAACAATCGTTATTTTTCAACCTAATTTTGAAAAAAATACTCAGAAAAAATAAAAAAACTTCAAAAATTTCGAATTTTGTTTGTTCTTATTTGGGTTGTTTTGTGCTTTCAAAACATAAACCATTGATTTGGTGCATTTTTATGACATAATAACTGCAAAAAATGTAAGAACCCGTAAGGGGGTGGTGTCAGT
Source organism: Oikopleura vanhoeffeni (assembly GCA_004367855.1). NCBI lineage: Eukaryota > Metazoa > Chordata > Appendicularia > Copelata > Oikopleuridae > Oikopleura > Oikopleura vanhoeffeni. The sequence goes on from SCLH01002099.1 coordinate 53,665, forward strand.
GATTTTTGACATTTTAGACGCTTGGTACGGCTATACTGATGACGATAGAACATTTCTAATCAATACATATTAAAGATCTATCCTTGATCTCGCGATTCCATTTGAGCATTCAGTACCACTCCGACCAACCATCTGGTCAACCGCGGTTAAAAACAAGTCCCTCAGTTTTTTCAAATAAATAAGGATCCTCGAGCTTATATCCCTTTAACACCTTTTGGTTAATCTGAGAGGTGTGGGCTGAAAAGCGGCCTCATGAGTGGCTAGGAGGGGTCTTAGAAGTGTCAGGATTGGCTCCCTCAGCTCGCAACTCTCAGATTAATCAAAAGGTGTTAAAGGGATATCGGAAAGTTTTGAGGTTTGGTGAGAATAGAGAAAATTTTCTAAATTTTAGTGAATTGGAGCTCTTTTTTTCGATTTTTGCGTCAGGGGTCAGCAATCTGGTCTAATGTGCCGAAAAGGGTGTTTTTCGACGTTTTGATATAAGGCTTTTTCTGTGTAAATGACAGAAACGTCATTTTCGGAATGTAACAAGCACAAAGGGTTGGTGAACATTGAATGAGTAGCATTTTTTTGAATTTCGGCCTGATTGGCTGTAAATCGACAAAAAAGTGCGCGAAATCAACAATTTTAAACATAAAAGCGAGAATTAGAAAATATAAAAATGCCATCAAAAGATTCCTTAGAAACGATTTGCTGGAAACGATATTATCAACTGTGGTCTGATTTTGAACACATAGGGTGCTAGAGATCAAAACGTTATATTTATAGAACAACTCTAATTTGTTTCTAAAATCCGCTGTTAACGGTTCTGTCATTTCCACAAAAAAAAGCCTTATATCAAATTGATATAATCAATATGATATTATCAATACGTCGAAAAACACCTTTTTTGGCACATTCAACCAGATTGCTGACCCCTGGGGCAAAAATCGAAAAACATCACCAACCCCTTAATAAATTCAAAAAAATACAAGTCTAGAATTTGTTAAAACAGTTAAAACGGAACGCCGGAATCCAAAGGAACGGGGGTCTTGTTCCGCGTTCCGTTCCATAACGTGAGCACCCGTACCATGTTCCGTTCCGTTTTGTTCCATTTGATACTCTGACTGGAATTATTTTAGCTAAAAATAGTGAAATTGCGTTGGCGTTTTACGGCGATATTCGCAAATTCGGCGAGATTGAGCCGGCAATAAGGGGCTTATAAATTTACACCAAAATCAGTTAACGAAAAAATCAAAATTGCGTAGGTTTTGCCATGATTAACATACCAAATACCACTTCTGCCGGTTCCAAACTCTGCATAATTTTCCATTTATATCTTCATTCGCCATTCCAGTGTAAATTTGTCCCGAAACATAGCAATCATTTTTAACTGAATCGACTTTTATATAAATCAAGAAAAATATACAAATCATCGACCTAATAAATCTTTTTTTATAACTGGACGCTAAAAACTTACCTTAGATTCTTAGATCACTTAGATTTCCTGAAAGGTTTCCTGAAAGATTTCCTCTACAAAAGTAAACAAAACCGGCCACGTCAAATGAACAAAATTTCACAGTAATTCTGCGTTTCTGGATAAGTTGATTTCAAGCTTCATAATCTAATTTTGCTATAAAATTTTGCAATAATCTGCCGTTTAGAATTTTCTTTCCTAATTTCCGATAAAATTGAATGAAAACCCGCTGGAATACATAGCTTTAGTAAAATTAGGATTTGCTGCGTGGTATATTTTATAATTTTTGAATTATTGCATAAAAATTAATAAAGGTAAAATTGAAATCATTTTGTGGGAAACGGTGTGATTCATGAAAGCTAAACTAGTATTGGTAATGCAATTTCCATGAATTAATTTTGAAAGCGCATTTTTCGTCAAAAAATAATTCAGCCAAAGAATAAAATATGATAAAAATTCATCAAAATTTTATCTTTGATAAATTTTTAAGTTGGAAAATTTTCACTGCAATTTTTGACTCAATTTTGGTAAAAATTTTAAAATAAAATTTGAATAATTAAGCTGAACACTTGATTTTAAAAAATTCAAATTAATTAGAGAATCCTTGCCATATTATTTAGCAGAGAAATCTTTTTTTGCGGAAGGGATCCATTTGGATTGAATATTCCGCTGATTGGCTGATTCGCCCACGCGTTTCTCAACAAAAATAACGCTCTGCAAGATTTGTATTGTATTATAAAATTTGTAAACGAAACAAAGCTCGATAGAGTCGAGGTGTGAACTATATCACATAATGTGATTCACATTATGACCACACGGTGTGCGGCATACCCGTTAACTCGAATATTTCTGAAATTCACTTTATAAATTGAATCACGATTTTTTCAAAAACCCTAAGTATACTCAAATTCTCAACCACAAATTTTGATGAATAGATTGATATTTTTGGCATAAATTCAACAAGCTGGCACTTTTCAATATGTTTATTGTTTTGTTGTCCGGGAAATACCTTGCGGCTTTCGTAGAAATTGAGCTATCCGAATCCCGATAATTACAATTTCCTATACAGTTTCTAAAAAGTTTTCGAAAATCATCAAATCTACAACTTTCACTAAATTTTCTAGAAAATCAATAATTGTGAATTTGTTGCTTGGTTATGGATGATGTGCTCATGCAATTTCATCCAAATAATGTTTTTGTTAAAATAATAATGAAGCCGCTACCGTCTTGAAAAATCTTGGTGAAGGCAAGTCGTTGCCGATTCTTAATGATCGTATAAAAATCAAGATTATAATGGAACGGACGTATCGTAGTTTTTGACTATTGTCCAAATTCAACTTTTCTCATGTTTAATTGCTTTAAAACGATCGAATAATTTTCGGCAAATTCGGTAGTTTTCAGCGGTTAGTCGTTTAAACCGCCTCTTCCGCCACACTTTTTCCGATACCGTTATCGATTGCACCACCTCCCGCCGTGACAAATCCTGCAGCGAGGCGCTCTCAGACTAAATGAACGTCCGATTCTAGTCCCGTTACGAAGTTCATAAGATTTTTTATACGTTTTTTTATTTTTATATTACGAAAGTGTGATTATTAAGTATTCCAAGTAAGTTTCTGTAGTTTTGTCTCAAATAATTGATAATGGATAAGAATTAACTACCAAAATAAAGCGTCAAATTTTATTTCAGAATGACCAAAAAGAGGAAATTTTTCCTTCATTTTTATTTTTTTTCTTACTTTATCTATTTAAAAATATTGTATTTACAAAAAAACGGAAAAATATTAATAACACAATTTTTGCAGTTCCAATACATAGCTTTATAAACAAACATAAGACAGAGAAAAAGAACGAGAGAAATGCAATTTAAAAAGATTTCTTATACATATTTTTGGAGTTAGCAAAATTCGCTAAGCGAATATTGAAAATTTTTAGAGCCGTGATATAATCGTGTCAGCAATTCGCTTAACCTCCTCACACCAAAATCCAATTATTGAACATAACATTTAGCCAAAGTGCAAACGGGGAAGATATCTTATAAAAGCTTCATAGACTTTTGATTGAAATGTGCTATAAAGTTTGCATTTCTATTTTCAGAAATTGTATTTCAAATTTTTACGACAAGCCGTTCAAAATACAGTATGTGTCTTTTACTTGTGAAATGAAAATTTCATTTGAATGAATTATCGTCAAGATGAAATGGTTACTGTGCGGATTATATATTTAAAGCCTCGCCAATGGCGAGTCGCCATGTACGATAGCTTGGCTGTCAAAATTAAAGGGGTTGGCCATGCCAATTTGCTTGCATGAATGAAGTTTCTATTGTTTCATAAATAAAACAAACAAATACCGATTTCCGAGTAAACTGGGTCTTGTGAATCGATTGCAACTAATAAATAGCGCTTATTATGACGTCATAATCTATTTTTAGAATTAATATCCGAAATTTGAATATTCAAATTTCTATAACAACCAAATAATAAACTGTGCTGAGAAACTGACCTAGAAAATATGTTTTAAATGATTATAAAAAAATATTTTTTTATTATTTCTTTATTATAAAAAGTATCTTTGCAACGAAATATCAGTGTGCGCGCACCTTTGATCACTGGAAAATCCAGAAAAAAATTTGACAATTTTCTTGTAGCATCCTTTCATACTCAAAATTTTGTTGTTTTGAAATATATTTAACGATTTGTGAACGTTTTACGTAACCGGTTTTTTCGTTATTACGAAAACCGTAAACGTTAAAATTTTGAATTATCTCTTGTGAACTTTGTGACAAAACTTGTTTCCTTTCTTTTTCCTGAAAAATGTGGATAATTTGTTTGACACTTCCGCGAGTTATTCGCTGCTGGGAAAAATTGAAAGTTAACTATATCGTATTCGTAAACTGCGTTACAAGTTATAATATAACTTTGTAACACAGTTATATACTTATTCAAAAATAATTATTTCTTACAATAATTATTAACAGCGTTTAACCATTACACACCAATAATTTCTTATCCCATTACACACTTATTGTACTAAATTGTACAAGCCTTTTCAAAAAATCATAAAATCACTATCATACATCCGATCTCAAAGTTACGACTTATTAAGAAAGTTTAAACAAAATATCTTCAAACTTGTCTTTTAAATAGTATTTTTTTAATTTCAAATGGCTCTAAAGCGACACTCCTTCAGCGATAAAAGTCACATTTTCGATATTTCTGTCTCTATATCAAAACTCAGAACATTTTCAAATTATATATTTTAATTACATATGATAGATTAATAATTACCTAACTAAAGCATTTTTCGAAATTATTTTCTGATAAGTATTATTGGAGTAACGAAATTTTCTAAACTCTAATTTTTCAAAAAATTTCTCGTTTTTTCTCTAAGTTTTGTTTCGATTAAAATAAATTGTTTTAGATTTAATCTATGAAATGACATTTATTGATTACGTTTATTTTTTAACTTCAAATGTATATGAGGCGCTAAAGAGCACAAAAAGACGCAATAAATTTGGTTCGACCATAATTATCAAAAAATAAGATATATAGGGATGATTTGTCACCTGTGAATCTGGGTTAAGCGTCTGTATCACGCCAAGACCTAATATAAGGGCCGAGCCGATGTTTGTGTTCATTTAAAAACAGATCGAAATAAAATGTCAAAAAAAATACTAATTAGAGGTAAAGCTGTGATTGATGAACTTCAAAAGAGATACATTTATAATAGAGTAATATTTATCGGTAAGTGAGATTAATTTATTGTTATATCCGAGTTTTACCAATCATACAGTATGATTATTAAATTATTTTTGCTTGTATTTCAAGTGTTGTTTTGTGATTTTAATATTCGGCATACACAACTTCACATCCCATGTGTTGACAAAGTATAAGTCTGATTAAATTTTGAAGAAGTCAGTTTTGTTCCTTGAAAAATTCTGCATCAGTGAGTGGAGTTTTAAAACATTATAATAATTAGTTTATGTCAATCGTCAGTTTTGTGAGACAAAGGTGTTCAGAAAAAAACTTTCTTCATTTTTAGAACGCTCTCATTTTCATACTAGAGTTCTACAGCTATTTGTATGAAGCGGAGCTCAACTTTAAGAGGAGAGCTCAAAATTATATTTTGTTTTGTCTTTCGTCCGCTCTCAGTCAAACGGAGCGTTTGCAATCTAGTTTTGAAGTCGATATTTGAAAATTTCAGACAATTTTGTGTAATCATAGGGAATCTCATAAAAAAATACTAAGCGGTTATATTCTACATCGAATTCTTGGATTAAAAAAATGCACTTTTGTACAATATTGTACGATTCGTGTGTAATGGTTAAGGAACAATAATATTTTTGTTTGTTTTACATTTGAACATTTTAAACAAAAGTTAAAGCCCGTTAAAAAGTAGTGAGAAATACCCAGCAATTACAACAATTGGCATGGCCAACCCCCTTAATCCATTTAATTTCCATTTTTAATTCGCAGGAATTTATTTCAATGCAATTTCAGTACTCAATAAAAAGGTCCAATTAATTTAAAATTGTAGGACCAAAAGAAGCGCTTGCAATTTTGGTCAACACCACGTAGAACTATTTGATTAGAAAATGTTAGATGTCACTTTGAAGCACACTTGTAATAGTAACAGCGCGAAAGTTTTTGAAGCTTGTAACAAGCTGCTTGTTATCAATTTCAAAGAATAATATTTTGAGATATAAATTCTAACAATAAAAATTTAAAAATTCTATGAAATTTGATGTCATACCTTACATGTAGAAAAACATTGTCGAGAGACAACAAGAGAAATTTCTCTGGATCAAAACCCTATAATTGGCAAGGAGGAATTATCTTTCAATCCAAGAAAATTGGAGCTTTTGGTCCGGAACCAATTTTTTTAACTACTGTAGTTTCAAATGAATTTCTTATTTTAAAATAGGTCTAAAAGTCTAAGATTCAAGTCGACTTTACAAATTATTTTTAACGCAACTTTAATCCTGTTAATAACAATAAAAATTGGTCGGGTAATTAGATTACCTTCGAAATTTATAATCGAAAAAAATTCATAAGTGATAGTTTCATTCCGTATTTATTAATTGATACTTCTCAAATAAAAGTTATTATTTTTTTTTCAATATTTGTCGAAGGGTATAGTCCTCTGCGATATAGTTTAACAGAAATTTCAAAAAAAATTAGTTCAATAATTATTAATAAGAATCGGATTTGCATCTTTTCGTAGCAATTTTGTAGCACCACCAATGCAGGAATTAATTATTCGTTCTCCGAAACATTACATTCAGAATACGCATAAATTTCATTCAAGGTCAAATTATCGAAAAATTGCCTCGAAGTTTTTTCTCGCTTTTCTTGAATATAATAAGGCCTGCAGATTTGCTTCTGAATCAAGCCAGTGCTAGAAAGCAATCCCTGTCCACTTTTTGAGACCAAGCTAGAAAATCCACCAATTGGTTTGATAAATAACCCCATAAATAGAATTTATAACTTCATTCTTAAACGTTGTACGTGTTTTTTTTTGAAAACATTTAAAATGACCGGAAAATTTTGAGCGAAAACGTTTCGACAATCTATGCTGCCAATTCAGCGGTTTTTGGTTTCTGTGCCCTAGTTAAGTTTTACATGTACATTTGGAAAAAAGTCCTTCATGAAAATTCTTGAGAAATTGACCCCAAAATAAATTTAATGTACGTGAGTCAAACATTTTTGGTCTTCCAGACTGAAATTTCAACAATTAACAATTCTGTGAATATGAATTCCGAAAGCCGCTAATTCCACCGGTATAAAACGATTTTTGTCGTTTTTGCCGGTTTGAATTCCCTAAGAAAAATTTTATATAAAAATTTTTTCGTAGGGTATTCAAACCGGAAAAACGACAAAAATCGTTTTATACCGGTGTAATTGCCGGCTTTCGAAATTCATATCCACATAATTTTAAATTGTTGAAATTTCAGTCTGGAAGACCAAAATCGTTTGACTCACGTATATTAACTTTATCTAGAGATAAATGGCATTATCTTTATTGCAGATTATCGCTACAAACCCTATCTATCTATTAAACAAATACAGTACCCGATAGCAGGGGTAGGCACTAGAACACATAATAGGTTCTAGAACAAGAACACATAAATTATTTGTTACACATTATGTGTTCTATAGAACGATTCTATAAAAACAGAACAAGAACAGAACATGAACACATTTTTTTGAAATTTGAATCAGAACAGAACAAGAACAAAACACATTTTCAAAAACCTCTATCAGAACAGACCTAGAACAAGAACATATTTTCGTCTAGAACCCTTCTATACTTCTTTGTACTAGAACAGAACTAGAAAAAGAACATATTTTTGCTCAAAATTTGCGAATAGAACAAGAACATAAAAACCGGTTCTAGTGCCGACCCCTGCCCGATAGGTAAAATTCCAACGAGAAGCACATTGGGTGTCTCTAGGTCTTCTCAGGTACAATTGGTCCAAAAAAAATAGGGTGAGGTTTTTCCGGCGTAAAATTTAAGATGTAAGCGCGATGACCTTAAATTCTGCCTTTGTTAAAAGAGATTCCTCGATCTTACCCATGATTTCGAAAACTTATAAAAACCATAACTATTTATTGAAAAAGACAGTACAATAATAGAAATTATTTTAAACGATTGAAGTTTATAAATCACAAAAAAAGTCATCAAGTATCCTGGTTTTTGGAAAATATACACCAAATTAAAAATTCAATAGACCCGCCTTTCTTAGAAAATTCATACAAAAATATATTTATTTTAGGGGTATGGTGGTTTTTTCTCAAAATGCTTCAAATTTCTTTCGAAATCTAATTTAATCTGAAACTCTGAAAAATTTAAGTCTTGGCATGTTAAACAGCACCCTCGCAATCAATATATCAATCATATGTTGAAATATAAGTGAATTATAAGTGAAAATAAAATTTGGTACCAGAATGGCTTTCATTTAAATTCACATAATACACTCATAATAAACTTGGAAAAAACCCACAATTTTAATTGTGTGAAATTTTTCGTATAAATAAAGAGCTTCATAATATGTATCCGTTTTGGCAAGATTTCATTCAATTAAATAATGTACAGCAATGGTTTACGAATAACTCAGCACAATTTCATTTTCAGAACGTTATGAAGATTTTTGTTTACTTTTTGAGCAAGCAAATTTGCCTTCATTTCGTGTACATTTGACAAGACCGTAATGATAATACTCAACAAATTTCACAATATACCAATAAGTTTTTATCAAACACATAAAAAATAATAAATGCTGGTTCAAGGCTATTTTATAAAGGCAAAATAAATAAGTCAAGACTAAACAGTGTCACTTATAATTGTTTATTTTAAAATAATAACAAACGACGCTAGAATATTTAACAGATTCTAGCCATTTGTTGCGGCTCAGAAGTTCATGCAACAGTTTTAAATTCAATTGATCTACAATTTATTATGAAGGGCGAATTCTGTATGTGTCTATCGAAGATTATGACTGGCAAAAAGAAGAATTTTTCCTCTGTTTTATGTGGCTCAATAGCATTTTTAAATTGATATATCGCACATTTTTTATCACTAAAATCCAGAGAAATTTTATCGTCTAAGTCTCTTTGCTGATGCTGAAGTTCAGCAGCTGAACCCCCTTTTTCTGCCATTGATTGCTTTTTGATAAAGGGAGGATTAAGACTTTTTTGCCGCGGCGCGTCGTTGGCTCGGCGAGTTTGGCATAATTTATGTTGTGCTATTTGGAGTGTTTTTTGGTATAGGTGGGTGAAAATTTTGTTTATTTAAGTTAGAGCTTGTGGGTGTAAAATATCCTAAATCTGCAAGCAAAAAATCTAAGTTGGATTAATTATAACAATTCCGATAAATAAGAATATATTGGCTAAGTTCACTCTTTATTATTTTATTAGAAACTAAACTTGAATAAATATAAAAATAAATATAAATTAATTTATAATTCGAAACTAGTTGAATAAATATATAAAAAAATATAAACCAATAAAGAGCTGTATTTCTTGATGTCTGTCAGTAAACCCCGTAATTTTTTTCATTTCATTTTGTATTTTGAGTCAAAGTTTGCTGAAAATGATAAATATCGCTTTATCACACTTTTGTAAATATCCCGGCCCTACTACTTAAAAACACACTACGTTTGCTAATCAGGGCCGGGATATTCACAAAAGTGTGATAAAGGGATATAGGTATTGCCAATGATAATTTTTCATTATTGTTTAATTCTTACAGCTTTAGTATTTTACATGTTTAACCAACAACCACTTTGAAACAGTGGCAATTATTCAATCTCCAGCACAATTGATCGTAAACAAATGTTAAATCAAAATGGTATTGTAATTCATTCGGAAGACCGCATTATATTTTGAATATCCTTTTCCCAACCTAAGTCCATCATAAAAATGCTCACTATCTCTATAGCGTTTGTTCGATTCCCACTAATGTCGTCTCAGTGATTGTCTTGAGAATGACTATAGACAAAGGTGCTTGATATTTGAACCGCCAAAGTTGATCAATGTGTAATCACTCAAGCAATTACTAAGACAATCACTAAGACAACATCAGTCGGATTCGAACACGCGCTATGGAGATAGTAAGCATTTTTAAGATGGACTTAGGTTGGGAAAAAGATATTGATGAAAATTTTGTGTTAAATTTGTTTTTAACCCCCTTACACCCTTTGACTTTTTAAAGGCAAAAAAAATTTTGGGAGCCAAAACGGCGCAAAAATAACATCGTCACAGACCTACAATTCAAATATGTCATAGAGTTTGCATTGTATTTTCAAAAATATGTTGAAAATTTATACGATTAGCCGTTCGAAAGTTATTTTTTCTTACTTTTTTTTAGGATTTAATTTCCTAAAAAATTAATTGTGTGAAAACGATACATAATATCAGAATTATGAGGAAGCCAGTTTTTAGGAAAGTACTTGAGAATTCTATTGATATAAATTTATTTTATCTGCAGTTTCTATACGAAGAATAATTTTTCCACAAGTGAATTTTATGAAACTCGAAATAATGAAAAAAAAATTGTTTTCAGAAAATTATTTTTTGAATGAATTGAACGGCAATTTAACTCAAATAAAGCCGACAAAGACAAATCGATCAACTGTAGAACATAAGGTGGTACTGATTTTGAGTTTTCAGCTGATAAGTAATATTTTTCACATTTTACTGCATATATTTTGACGCGCGGCGATATGAATAATTGTTTTGTAACGCGATCGAGATATCATATTTCAATTTGAGACCCGCTATTAATAGCTAAAGTTTCACTTGTAAATTGTAACTTATATGTCATGTAAAAAATGTATGGTGAAAGAAACACAGTGAGTGAAACCTCTATTTTCTCTCGCAGTTATCTAGTTCACAAACTTTCGAAATTTAAAAAATGTTACTGTGTTATTCACTTATTTTATCCTTAATCTCAATCAGTGACAAATAAGTAAATTGATATCTTCACCAGTTTTCCCGTGATAAGCGCTCAAATAAGTGCCTTTAGATAGGCTTTTGGGTGTGAGGCGAAGTTCTTGTTTCTGGGTGTGAGGAGGTTAAATAATTTTTTATTGTGCCCTCTCTAATTGTCTAAATGTACCCCCATAAGTTAATAAAATTAAAAGAGTTGTGTATGTAAAAAGCAAGTTAATTGTTAGCACTGAAAGATTGGTATAACTAATTTGAGAGTGCAGTTATGAATTAACTTTATATTGAATTTATAATTGCAAAGAAATGGATTATCGTCATTTTTCCTTAAAATTAAAGCCGCCAAAGGGATATTTTGAAAATTTCAAATTTGTACTGAATTTAACTTTTCAACTTTTAATTTGTTGTTTTCAGGAAGTGGGCCAAAAAAATTGCATTTTAAAGTAATTTTTTCTGATTTTTGATTTCATGAAATATTTGTTTACATCATTTGTTCGTCGACTTCGACAAAAATTATGTAACAACGATGACAGTATTAGTAAGCAACGGGTCTGGAGTGAAATTTACGATAGTAAAAATGTTAACAAGATAAAAATTCAAAAAATAATATCAGTACTAGCAGGACTTCGAAAAGAATAATCCGACGGTTTGGTGAAGTAAAATTTCATTGTTTGTTAATATATTTTAGAAAAACGAAAATTACGTTCTGAAAAAAGATCCTCATTTTTTATGTTTAAAAATTCAAGTTAATTAAGAGCTTACCAGATGTTTTGTCATTTGTATTTGCTTCAAGATATTCAACATTTAAAACCCATGACCCCAAACGATAAAATTTAGAAATAATTCTGCCAAATCATGTAAACAGTTCTGCAAATTTCTTTGACGTTTTAAAATGATTATGGCACGTCATAAAAATCAAATTAGTATTTGAAATAAAAAATCTCAAAAATTTCAATTACAAGTTCATTTTTTTAGCTGATCTTGTTGACAATTTCAAAGCCAATGATCTACTTAAATTTAAACGAGAACTGGCTTTAGCAAGCCCTTCAAAATTTAAGGAAAAAATAAAAAAAAATCGGACTAAAAGTCAGGCTTCCAAAAGGTATCACGTTTTGCCGATTTTTTATTGCTTTCATGGTATAAATTTTTTCTTGAAATGACCAAAAACATTTTTAAAAAATGGCTTAGGAAAATCAATACCCGTTTTGACTTTTCTTCAATTCTTATTCAAAATAGTCTTATCGAAGTTTTTTTTTCAAATTTCAATCTTGATGGCCGAAATCACAAGAATATACAGAAATTATGACGTCATGTTTGAGCTGTTATTCAAGTTTTTTCCATATCGAAAATGACCCCTAGTGTGGATCTCTGTCCACGCCTACCTGTAGTGTAGGTACTGACGTTCTGAATGGCGCTCTGAATGGCTGGCCGCTCTGAATGGCTGGCCAGGCATCACAGGTAGGCGTGGACAGAGATTCACACTAGGGATCATTTCTGATATGGGCTTTTCTAACACGGTAATTCAAAAATGTGCCTCAAAATTTTCTACAATTTTAGCAAACGCAAATTTATTGATACTTTTCAACCAAACTCAGGAGCGGCCCTTGTCAAAATTAGCAGAATAATGGGTCAAAAGCGATCAAGCCAAGCATTTTTAAAGTTTGTCTGTAGCCATTTGGCGAAGATCATATCTTGTGAAATGTTTGCAGAAAAATAATTTAACTTAACAAATCATTTTTGCAAACCCAAAAAAGTAATTTGGTTATGCTCGGTTTAATCGTTTAAGGGGGTATATCTGGATAATTTGACATATTCACGGTGAATATATTTCTAAAACTAAAGCTATAAGAAAAACTGAAAATGCATAATTTGTAGATCTATCTTTAATCTTTGCGAAAAAGTGCATCACAAATTATTTTTGACCATTACACTTCATGTTTGATCCGGCGACTGAACGGAATTCTATGAACGCCAAAATACCGACAAGAGTTTTTCCCATTTTTCACGACTTCAAAATCTATCTCCTCCGAGGATATATTTTGCAAAATGGCTCAAATTTTATCAAGTATTCCTTAGAACAATTGTAAAGTCTCTCGAGCGCTTTTTTGCAATTCCGAGCTAGAACTCGAAATATGATTTTTTTGGTCATTTTCCAAAAAATTTCCGAAAAAAAAAGTGCTTCGATTTTTTCGAAAGTGCTCAAAAGAAAGCCAGTAAAACACTGAGAGAATTGGCTACGTCAAGGTGATATTTTGAAGTTTTAGTGGTCAAATTTGAGCAAACGTTAATTTTTAACTTCATCTTTCAAAAAATCTAGAAAAAAATCGAAAAAATGCGAAAATTTCGAAATTTTTTTTGATGATTGGGTTCTTAGAACACTAAATTATCACCCGCGTAATCAATTTGGAAGCATTTTTAATGCTCTAAGGCCTTTATTTAATCAGACAGATATACCCCCTTAAACATTAAAACTATCATACAATTTCAAAAAACTCAAATTTAAAAAAAATCATGGATTTAGTGAAATTAAAAGTCGAACACACACACAACGCAAAAACAATATCTAAGATAAGGACAACCTATTCCATCGCTTCGCGTTCGTGGTTGAACTTCTTTTCGAAGCTCTTATTGGTCAAAAAACTGAAATCCGGTGCGCTCATTTAATGAGACTCACTAATGAGACTCATTAGTCAAAAGCAGGTCAAACACGAATGCGAACCGAAGGAACAGGGGATCTCTATGTTAGATATATTTAAAAGTATGTCCTTTTGATAACCGGTTAGTCAGAAACATGATTTGATTTGAAAGTGATCAAGCGAAATATTTAATGATAATCATGAAATATGCAAAAAATATTGCCAGTCATAAAATATTTTTCTCAGTATTTTTTAATCACGTTTAAACTAAACCGCTTCACTAACCAACCGGTTATGATCAATAAAATGAGTCATTAATGCGCAATCATTAAAAAACTAGCCATTTTCAACAACACCAACCGATATCATCAAAACACATCCTAAATTAGTCTTCTTATCATTTTTTTCGAAATTTTTTTTATTGCATGTTCAAAATTCATGTTTTTCTGCTCAAAACATTAAACAATCTCACTTTATTATGACAGTTTATCGCGGTCGGATTTTTTTTCGTTATTTTCTTAGGATTTTAACTCCCACAGTCTTTTCATGGTCACGCGTTGAAGCGGTCATGGTCACGCGTGACCATGAGACCCCTTTTATCGAAATTTAGGGCCCTTAATCATTTATGAATGTAGCATTTACAAAGTGATCTAACAACTATTTAAATAATTGACGTTTTTGCGGTTTTTTTTCTGGAAATTTTTACTGTATTACAGTACTTATTTTTTGCAAAAAAAATTAAAATCATCAAAAGAAGACTTTGAGCAGGATCAAAAAAATTCTAAGACTTCGTCATTACACCATGGCCCGAAAATGATCACGTGACCGTATATTCAAGGAATAAGGTTGGCAAAAAAAGTACTGTTTTTTTTCAAAAATTACTTAAATCAATTATTGAAAAAAGTGAATAAGTTCTTTAGAAATTTCAAGACTTTTTTTTATTACACTGAAGTCCAAAAACTATCACGTGTCCTTCAAATTAAGAAATAAGGTTTCGGTTCAAGTACACAAAAAGTACTCAAATTACGCCAAAAAAATTTGTGGGCTAATAAACACCTAATTTTAAAGTTTTGAACATAATAGTATCTTCGAAAAAGGTCACGTGCTCTTATTTTTAAAGAACAAGGATTTATTTATGAGATATTTCAAACCTTATTTTTGAATTATTTCGTTACGTGATTTTATTCGGACTTTGGTGTAATGAAAAAAAGTCTTAAAAACGTTTACAGATCATCCTCAAAGTTGTTTTTATGTAATTTGAGTACTTTTTCAAAATACCGTATATTGTTTACCGTATATCAAATTACCGTTAATTTCAAAGTTAATCGTAGAGACTCGTAAGTACCCTCAAAAGAATCGGAAGAGTCAAATTTCTGATGAAAATATAAGCAACTATGGGTCAATTATGTACTGATAACGCCAGAGAGCAACAATGTCCTTGTGAAACCTCAAAAATTTGACTATTTTTTGCTCTCTAGTAACCGTTCAGTACATAATTCACCCATATTTGCTAATATTTTCATTAGAAAATCGACCTCTCTGATTCTTTTGAGGGTACTTACAAGCTTCTACGATACATTTGAAATTGGCCTTGAACTTTGTCATTAAAAATAGTTCTTTATTATTTTTTAGGAGCTGATTTTGTAAAAATTTTAATAAAAACATGCAATTTTTTTTGCAGTTTTAGCACCCAAATTGGTGACGGTTTAATACTACAAATTTAAAAATGTCAAATTAAGCCTTAATTCGTATTACTTATGCTCTTAATTGTGGGAATCGTGCTAAAAATTTAGATTTTTATATTTTCTTATCGCCATTTGATGCCTTTAAATTACTTTTTTACATTTTGTTATGATACGATTGTAGCAAATTATCAGGATTACCATATTATCAAGTGAAAAATATATGTTGATAATGAAACGAAGGTTATACGC
>SCLH01002100.1:20302-62151 GCA_004367855.1 Oikopleura vanhoeffeni
TTAACCCTTGGAGGCTCCGGACTATTTTCAAAAACCCCTGTAGATTAAATACCAGAAATTGCAGGTTGCTTCTGAATGATTTACTTTTTAGGAATAATTTTTTTGAAACTGCTGCATTTTCAATTTTAGTCCTGGCGGCTCTAAGTGAATTTTTATTTCTTTAAAAGTTATTTCGATAAATTGCGTAGGTTAGGTTCGTTTTGCGGAAAACACTTGTAGATTAAAGACCGAAAATTGCAGGTGATTTCTGAGGAAGTCACTTTTTAGGAAATCAAATTCCTAATCTTTTCCCTAATTTGTTTTTGTTCTGACGTCTCCCATTTGCTCACAATAAAATTGCGTAGGTTGAAGCACAATTTTTAAATTTCACTTTTCTATAGGGTTCATAAAGTCAAAATGTGAATTACATACTATGAATGTTTAAGTCTATCCTTAATCTTGAGGACTAAAGAACAATAAAGTTGCCAGCACTCTTACTTTTCCCGTAATGAGCGCTCAAAGTCGGACCGAAAAATCAGCTTTGGAGCCTCCAAGGGTTAAGCAATCACTAAGACTTCATTAGTAGGATTAGAACTTGCGCTATAGAGATAGTTAACTTTTTTGAGATGGAGTTCAGTTGGTAAAAAAGATATGATCCACTCCACTTCGGTAATATGCTGTTCTCAATTAAAACTTTGAAAAAAATTCAGGTGATAACAAATAAATGTACTGAGTTAATTCTGTAATTCGGATTGTCGAATTAAAACGACACATAAACGTGTAAAGTAATCGAGGGCTTTATTCTGTCCCAATGCTTAAAAAAATCTAAAAAATTGATAGTTTATTTAATAAAAGAAGTTTAATTAGTTCTGAAATTAAGTGACTCCAAGATTCTTATGTTATTATCACTTAAACAATGAGAAATGAATGAGGGAATTAAACGCGGAACCTTTCGACCAAAGCGCTGAATGTTAACCATCACGCCACAACGACCACGAGTATATTCTCTTCTTCCAAAGTCATATTGCAAAGTCGGAACTGCACCTTTGTAGGATGTGTAAAGACAAACTTTCTGTTTATGGTCTACCCATTTTCATTTGATTTTAAAGAGTAAGTATGTATGATATAATAGTAGAAGGCTGTTAATATTTAATGAAATTCTTGTCGTGGTGGTCTGCGATCTGGCCTTGTACGCTCGTCATCATGGTTCTACTTCCGCTATACCGTATAGCATATAAGAACCTAAAAGAAAATTATTTGGAAAAAAACGTATTATTTCGATTCTATAATAGCTAAATTCAATTTTTGAAAAAAAAACACATAATGAAAATTATTGATCATTTTTTTNTATGAAAAATGGTTCTTTCACAAATAAAAAATAATTTTGGCTTGATTAAAACGTTATAGAGCTAACTTGGAAAATGGTACTTTTTGATATTTTTATCACTTTCTGCGAGTTTTATATTATTCATAGAGAATCTATTCGGTGATTTCAAGTTTAAGGGGGTGGTGCGCTTAACGAACTGAAATCGAGAGTGTCAATGGCACATTTGCGAAATTAGTACCATACATTTTGACCAGGTCACGGGATGGCTTGTCCAATCAGAAACGATGCCATACAACAACTTATAGATTTTGGTTTTCAAAAGGCTGTCTCTCCTCCTTGAGTTTTTAATTTTATAACAATGATTTGAGCCGTCATAACGGAAAAGAACGTGTGTGAGCAGTTACTCTATTGTAGATTTTGGGACTGTTTTTTCTATTTGGCTACCAGCATCATCAAAAGACATAAATTATCTTGCTAGCAAATAGGGATCTGCTATTTTTGGCTTTTTTCGATATTTCTCTGGACCAAAACAATTACTTCCACGGTTAATTTTTTGGTCACCGTCGTTTCAACACACAAGTGACACGCAGTGAGGTCGAAATATCGGTCAAAAAGTATAACTAAAATTAAAAAAGGTAAAAGTTTATACACGTCAGTTCCTTCTGTGGCCTTTTGACACGTTCGGCCGTCTTGGTATTTGAGGCGAGCGCAACAATTAGAATTTGATAGTAACTTCATTCATGTTATACAAATAGATCGGCATCTCAAGTTTTTAAACAGTTTACATGCTTATCATTACATTATAATTAACGTCATCAAAAGAAATTAAAAAATTGGAATGCATTCCAATTGATTGCACTCAGGGGAATTGTAATAAATTATTTTGATTTGGAACATTTGCGCTCATACAACAGTTTTAGACTCAGAGAGTATGCGAATCTGATTTTATTACCTAAGTGTATTAAAAAATTTCCAAGTTCGGGAATTTGCCATATCCCCCCCTATTTCACACTTTGTTAATATCCCGGCCCTATACTTAAAAACACACTACGTTTCTAATGCACAGGCGGGATATTCACAAAAGTTTGAATTAAGGGGATATGTTTCTGACAATAGCACAAGACAAACCAATTAAAGCAAAAGAAAGATATTTTTTGCGAAATTTTTCGTTTTTTCTTAAGAATTTTTGAGGTTTTTAAGGCAAATTCTTAGAACTATTCGACTAAATTGTCAAGTAAATTGTGATGCTTTGCAAGAACAAATAGA
The DNA here is from genome assembly GCA_004367855.1 of Oikopleura vanhoeffeni. Classification (NCBI taxonomy): domain Eukaryota; kingdom Metazoa; phylum Chordata; class Appendicularia; order Copelata; family Oikopleuridae; genus Oikopleura; species Oikopleura vanhoeffeni. The sequence goes on from SCLH01002100.1 coordinate 22,875, forward strand.
AAAATTATTTCATGCAGTAGTTGAAGGGTTTTGTTATCCGAAATTTGACTTTCCTATTGTCGCTCTGATGAGCGATTACTCTTCCGCAAAAAATTGTCCTTGAGTTTTTAAGAATTTCCACTTAATTTAGAAGACTTACTTTTAAAAAAATGAAAGAAATCATATTGAAATGGAATTTAACGCTTTTGGCAGCGTTTGTGGTTCGTGAACCGGTATATATTTTTCCTGAGTTTTTTTAATAAAATAATTAACTTAACGCTTTGCAAACCTATAGATTTTTTTCAGAATACTATTTTAACATACCAAGCGGTCTGTCTTCTAACCCAACTCCAACTCTATTAATCATTTCCGCATTTTCAATTCATTAACACCAACCGGAAATAACTTATTATATTAATTTTGTTCGTAAAAAATCTGGAAATTTGTTAAACATATTATTACTAAACATAGCCATGCACTTTCCCTTTTTTTAAAGTTAACACGAAGATTTTCGATAAAATGACGTTTACACAATTATGAGTCACCAGACAGTATGTTTGAAAAAACATTTTCTAAGCGTCTTAATATATAATATTCTGGCGTCGAGTCCGTACGAAAATTCTGTCCAGAACACTGAATTTTCCATTAATTATTTTCTAACATATCTCAAACAAACCAGACAATTAAATATTTTGACAGGTATAAATGGTGCAGACCAAACCGCCCGTCATTTCAGGAAGCGAGAACTGGCCGCGAGAGTTGCTGCGAAAGTAAACAACTCGCTCGTCAATTTGAGGTGGTATCAAACAGCGCGCGTTCTCTGTTCATTCTCGAATTAATGATTTTATTTATCATCAATCTTTATTCATAACATTAAGGAGGGTACCGACGAAATGTTTTGCGGCTTTAGGGCATTTTAAAGTGATAAAAAAATCCAAAATGTTCATTAATTTCAGACTTTGAAATTTTTTGACGATATTTTCAAAGCTTTGTTTAAATTAGAAAGTTAGTTTTAGGTTTGAAATTATCGAGGCGATTAGAAAAAGAAAAAATATATTTCATTTGATAAAATACGAAATCATTTTTGTTATTATTTCGACGTTCTTAAAGTTATCTCAAGGTGTCAACCTTCTTGAAGGCTTTTGAAACATGTTCACATATGTTATAAATTAATCAAAGTTAACTTACTGTTGGACTTTCGTCATTTTTTCTCTCTATTCAAAAATATAAAAATAGAAAAAAAGTATTTTACATATTATTTCGATGTGAGCAAAATTGTATTAACAATATATTATATTTTGGTAACAAATTGAGTTTCGCGCGCTGTTTAAAATATGGGATTTTGCGTGAGATACGGGCAAAACTGGTATGACTGCTATGAAAGCATGCAATTTTTTGATATAGGCCATTTTCACGATCTCTTTTTAACCATTCCGCTAAGAGACTGGTTATTAACATATGTATTTAATTTAACATCAAAGTAAAATCAGGCAAATTCTAAACATAGTTTCCTACTGCACACGAATAAAAACATAGACATTTTAAACATAAATTAAGAGTTTTAGAGGTTTTGACAAAAACATTTATTAACAAAAAAATATTTTCTTTAAATGGTTTAATTAAAAAGTTTTTGTTAATTAAATCTTTTTTTTGTTAAAATGTATTTTTTCGTGAAAAAATATTTTTGGTATTTAAATTGGTTTTTGTTTAACAAAGTTTTGTGAAAAAATATTTTTTGAAAATGTCAAGCCCACATTAAATTGTTCATTTATCATTGTTGTATTATGTTGGCTACACCATGTTTCGTTACCACATCTGCCTCAAGTGAAAATATGTGAAAAATCGCCTTGAGGGGTGTGGGTGTCGCAGATTTGACAGTTTACGAACTATTTTTAGATAAACTAGCAAAGCTGATATCCCAAAACTTTCCATTCTTGAAGACAACTTCGTCACGGTGATTTGTAATTTAACGTAATTTGATACCAATCCCACTGCGCCTACACCTTACTTTTAAAAAGCCTCCTAAAATTATAATCAAATCATTCATTAAATCAAGAAAACTAATAATTTTTCCTAAAACGTATTTTTCATGAATATTTTGAACTTATTTAAGAAATATTTTTTGATTTCCAACGTTTTACTTAATCAGACAGATTATTGAGTGGAACAGAGCCATTTCGCAGTTATTAAGATAAACAACATTTCCTGGAGCCTACCATGAGTAGTATACGACGTAGTTTATAAACCTTGCTTTTCAAAAGTTTTTTTCTTGAATTAAACACTAAAATTTCTAGAATATGAATTTTTTTTCGAAATATAATCTTCAACTTTGATCCAAAGGAAAAATTGATGTTGATCTTTAAGAGTGTTCTGTAACAACGCTCAAAGTATAGCCTCTGAAGGCATTGTGCCCGGCGGAAGTTTTTTTATATCTTCGGATGAGTTAAGGTACTTCTTACTCATGACACTGTGTTCTAATTAGATATGACCGTGTTAACTGAGTTTTTTTCTAAATTTCTGAATTCTACAGGTGAGTCTTTTCGATTTCTCCGTTTTTTAAAGACTCACGCTGTAATCAAAATCACTATACTTTTCGGATAATAGAGCTTCAAAGTCGAGCCATAAAATGGCTGGGTCCTCGGGGGATATCAATAGTCAAATGGATGAGAGGGTTGATATCGTTAGCTAAACAAATTGAAATTTTCAAGCACATGAACCACAATACTTTCAATTTTTTTATTTTTGAAGCGGAAAAATTTCAGAAAAAATTAAAACATCTCAAAATTTTGCGCATTTTTTGGTTAGATTTTTCTTCAATTATCACAGTAAACTTTATTGTAACACTTTGGTGTTGGGTAAAAGGTAACTAACTTTATTCTCGTATTGGTCCTATTTAAACAGGGTTTAAAAACAGACAAATTGATGTGTACATGAAGATGTATAAATATAAGAATTTTATTCTCAGTGCTCCGGTTGAAACTAAACCCCTTTTCCTCCGTTTTTTTTAAATATTATTTCCAAAAGAAAACCGTTTCTTGCTCAAAATACTACTTCCAGGAAAAACCGTTTTTCTTTTCAAAAAATACTATTTCCAAGAAAAAAAACGTTTTTTTGCTCAAAATTACTAATTTTTTTTTAAAAGTCTTTTTTTTCATAAAAATTAATAATGTGTACTTAAAAATCCTTTTTTCAAAAAATTCTATGTTTACTTTAATAAAAATCCGTTTTTTCATATAACCGTAGTTTTTTGGAGCAAAAAATTATTTTTTACATTTTTAATTAAAAATGCCTCTGACAAAGTTTAACCAAGAATTTTTTTATGCCGATTATTCCCAAAGTTCGAAAACTTAAATACGGCTACATAAGATAATTTTTCTCGTGGGAAATATTCAATTCGGCCCAATATATATGATATCTAGGCCTCGTTGTAGTGGTCTACGACCATGTCCCCAACTGGTCATGGATACCAAAAAATGCCATTTGTTTGGCACTAGCCAAAAAATTTGGGCATCTTCTAGGCCCATCCAAATGCTTTTGCACATTTTAAAAAGTGGTTAATTCAACTACACCCATACCTTTAAGGGGTTCTATAGGTGGAATTTATCTTCGGATCTAGCAGAGCTAGAGACTTTATTTCTCATTTTTGAATTCGCGTGGCTTTTTTACTAATATTAATTTTAGAGAAATACAAATTTGGAAATTTTTTTCCGAAATAATTTCGAAATTTTTTAGTGTCTAAAATAAGAAAATGTTTTTTGCTCTTGCGCGAGAACGGTAAATAATTTGGCCATAGTTTATAATCCCGTTTCAGAAACATAAGTTGCGAATCTTTTGATACTACTGAAAACTTTGATACGCCGACCTTGACCTCAAAAAATAATTTTCGAATTGTCCTCCGTAAATGAAATCGAAAATTCGAGCGCATCATTTTTCGTCCAAATTGTTCAGGATAATCGGTGATAATGTAAAAATATTTCATCATTTCATTATTCATCATCAACATATATATTTTTCAATGGTAATCATATATTCAAAGAATTCTCTACAGTCATATAAAAACAATTTGTAAAAAAATTATAAAAGTATTAATGGCATAAGAAATTTAAAACTCTCATTTTTCGCCGTTCTCACAAACAAGTGCATAAGTAACACGAATTAAGGGTTAATTTGACATTTTGAAATTTGAAATATTAAACCGTCACCAATTTGGGTATTAAATCTGCAAAAAAATGAATGTTTTTTACAAAATTCTCTAGTAAAATGACTCTTAAATTGTTGTGGAATATTTATTTTTTGTGATAAGAAAGATTTATTCTCACCTTCTGCGCCTACGCATTCTTATGTAATCAGTGTTTCAGAAGTTATGACTTCTAGAAATGCTCTATTTAAACTGAAGGCCATACTGTAATGCAATAAAAATCTTGGAAATTCGTTACGATTCTTTTAAGGAGTCTTCCACGTGATTTGAGTACTTTTGAAAAGAGGCATAGTACCAGTAATTTGAAAAAGTACTCAAATTACGTCAAAAACATTCCAGGGTGATCTTCAAACGTTTTTAAGACTTTTTTTCATTACACCAAAGTCCGAATAAAATCACATGACGAAATAATCCAAAAATAAGGTTTGGAATATGTCATAAATTAATCCTTTTTTCTTGAAAAATAAGATCACGTGACGTTTTTCGAAAATTTTATTATGTTTAAAACTCTTAAATTAGGTGTTTATTGGCCCAAAAAATTCGGCGTAATTTGATCACTATTTGTTTACTTGAACAAAAAACTTATTTCCTAATTTAAAGGTCAAGTGATTGTTTTTGGAGTTTGGTGTAATGTAAAAAAGTCTTAAAAACTTTTAAAGAACCACTTCATTTTTTTCAAAAATTGATTTAAGTAATTTTTGAAAAAAAACAGTACTACTTTTACCAACCTTATTCCTTGAATATACGGTCACGTGATCATTTTGGGGCTATGGTGTAATGGGAAAAAAGTTTGATCCCGCTAAAAAGCTTTTTTTGATGATTTATTTTTTTTGCAGAAAATAAGTACTGTAATACAGTAAAAATTTTCGAAAAAAACGCACAAACGTCAATTATCTAAGTAGTCGATCGATAACTTTGTAAATTGTCATTCATACATGATTAAGGGTCCTAAATTGCGATTAAAGGCCATCTTGCCACGGATGGCTCCAAAGACACTACGGGAGTTAACTTGTTTGATTCAAATTGTATTGGTTGAAATTAGCACAAAGGAAGTTCGAACAGAAGGTGATTTTCTGGAATTTGGAAATAAATAGACAATTCTGGTAATATGTCTGAAAGACATTTACAGTACCAAATTTCATAAAATAGGAAATACAAAATGAAGATTAACAATCATTATTAAATAATGACCACTGGTCAAAAATTTTGAGAATTTATTCATCAAAAACTCTGTCTAAACGTTATTCATAAAAATATATTCTAAATATAATTCGAATTTTTATAAACTTATTAGAAAGGTAAAGTAATCTCGAAAATAAATGTGATTCATTTATTTTTCGAAATTAATTGAACTTTATTCGATTTCAAAATAATGTTTTCAGTAATTTTATTTTTAAATTTATTCAAAAATATTTTCGATATGAATAAAATCGATTGTATAAAAAGTTTATATGCCTCCAGGACTGATCCAAATTAAAAATTACGCTTCGATAAGCCACTCTAAAGGTTTTAAGCTTTAAATAGGGTTATGAATCCGTAAATACCTTGGAAATGAAAAGAGAAGATATTTTAGCTAGATACATTTTTAACGGACGCAATAACGAACAAACAAGTTTGAAATTTCCAAAATAATGCGTTTTAGAGGCTCGGTATTTATTTTCTAAATTTTAAAAATTCGTTTTTGCGTCCGTGAAAAATGAAGAAACACTTTGATAGAATTTATGTGTTGACTGTCAAGAATTTTTGACTGAATTTTTACAAATTAATTACTATGATATCGTTTGAAAAAACGTGTTTTGCAAGCAGAGTAGTTGATGCATAACTGAAAAAACTGTCAAATTAAAATTAATTCACTTCAGTATTCTAAGTACTTCCAGTTATTTAAATAAAAGCATATGTCAAATATTTACTTAACTTTTGCTGCATCTTTAATAGAATAAAATTCATAAAGCATAAATGAAGGCGTTAAAATTTTTCACTTTATTTATTTTCTGCTCTGCTCAGCTTCTTGATAGTGAATATATCGCGAAAAACTTGGAAATAAAATTGATGTGATTTCAAATACAGAACCAAATGATGGAAAGTACATTTTGAAGTATCGATTCAGAATTTAGGAAATTTTGAACTCAAATACGATCCTAAAATCGTGTGGGAAATTCATTTTACTTGGGTTTATGGGCTTGGGATTTGCTGAGCTTATAAAAACTATATTTTATTATTTTATAGAAAAAACAAAGAAAATTTAAGGAAAAAATTAAAGAAATCACCAAATTTTTTTTAGTCTTATTTTTACTGTAGGTTTTTTACTCACGGTGAGTAACTCACCTATATTTATAGTATATTTATCTGAAAGCTCTGCTATTTTTTTTTAACATTCCAGAATCAAAAATAAAAATGCGATTTCTAACAAACAAATGAATATTTTAAGTTAAGTTTTTAAGATGGAGTCGTGATCTAGCTGCTAGATTCTAGCAATCAGATCTACGATTTTTTTCTTTTTTTCATAAAATTTTAAACCTCAATACTGAAAATTTACAGACCAACAAAAAGCTTAGCGCAGAAAATCCCAGAATTTGATTTCAACTCAAGTTTACCGGATATAAATCGAAATGTAATTTTGGTGGGTTCGATCTTGGTAAGCACACACTTTTTGTTTCGTTAAATCAGCCGAAACATAAAATTTTCAAGTTTGTTTATTTTTATATCACGTCTGTCTATAAATGCGTTACTTAATCCATATTTTTGATGAAATTTTAAAACGAAAAACCAAATTTAAGTTTTATCAAATTTTATACTTACATTGGCTGTAGAACACCGGACGGTGTCACCAGTAAACCGGCACAACAAAAAAACAAGAATACATTGAGTATTTTAAGTTGAAACTTGTATGCAAAAAACGTTACTAAAGTAATCTGCAAATCCAAAATTAAGAATCGAAGATTATATTAAAGCGTTAGAACATGATGGTCTAGAACTGTTCGATTATTTCTCCAGTAAAGCAATCGGTCTCAATCTCTACCGGTATGGTGTTTTTATTGGAAATTTATTGTTAACGAAAGCTGGCAACTTTAAAACCTGGTGAAATCATAAAATTCAATTTAATCGGTAACAACTGGCTTACTTCAACTTCTGATGTTTTTCATAATTGGGTTTTTGCTTGCAAAGACGTTGAAACATGTAGTCCACAGGTTCAATTATTTTTTTTAGTTTTAAAATTCTAAAATTTAATTTTTAAGACCATCGTATCCACCACGACCGAAATTTTCTTTTGCCGTCAAAATTTGCAAATATTACTCAATTTAGACGAAATTCAGAGACAAATGTCTCGTGGGATAGCAATGGCGGACTTGGTCGATACGAAGATATTCAAAATTTTCTGATGACGCTGGAAAAGGACTTGGCTAGAAAATTATGAAATTACTTTTTTATCAAATGTGTGAATAAGTTAATTGTAGGAAAACAATTTACCCTACAGTTACAAATAGTAACAAACCAATTTGAAAAATCGAAGTTTCTTTATTAAATTGAAAACAGAGAATTTGATTGTTTGAAAATTTTATATTAACCTCACACCCAGAAACGAGAACTTCACCTCACATCCAAAAGCCTATCTGAAGGCACTACTTTGAGCGCTTATCACGGGAAAACTGGAAAAGATCTCAATCAACTTATTTTTCACTGATTGAGATCAAGAATAGAATTAAGTGAATAACACATAACATTTATAAATTTCGGAGTCTGTTATAAATTGTCTTTTAAGTTACAAATTTACAATTGAAACTCAAGTTATTTATAGCTGGTCTCAGATTTAAAATATGATATCTCGATCGCTTATAAAATAATTATTCATGTCGCCGCGCGTCTAAATATATGCAGCAAAATGTTGAAAAATATTGCCAATCATCTGATAACTCAAAATCAGTACCACCTTATGTTCAACACTTGATCGATTTGTCTTTTTCGGCTTTATATGAGTTAAATTGCCGTTCAATTCTTTCGGAAAATAATTTTTGAAAAAATTTTTTTTATTATTTTGAGTTCTATAAAATTACTTGTGAAAAATTATTCTTCGTATAGACTGCAGAAAAAATTTATATCAAAAGAATACTCAAGTACTTTCTAAAAACTGGCTTTCTCAGAATTTCTATATTATGTATCGTTTTCCCACAATTATTTTTTTAAGAAACTTTGGCGGAAATCCTTAAAAAAAGTAGGTAAAATATCTTTCGAACGACTAATCGTATGAAAATTACAACAATATTTTTGGAAGTGAATTGCAAATTCTATGACGCATTTGAATTGTAGGTCTGACGATGTTATTTCTGCGCCGTTTTGGCCCCCTAAAATTTTTTCGCCATCAGATAGTCAAAGGGTGTGAAAAGGTTAAAGAAAAAAATTAACCGTTTGTTGAAAATTCAAATTTTTGTGTCTGGAGTAGAGCTAAATTCTTAAATTCTTATTTCATCGAGCTCAAGAGCGCTTATAATAAAAAAATTAATATTCGTTCTCTGAATTATTTTTCTAAACATTATATTTTATTTTACTAGTATACTTTTTTACAAAAAATAATTTTAGTGTAATAACCTACACTTTTAAAATTTGTTTTGTCTATTGGATGATTCCAAATTAAATATACACGAAAATAGACGTTTAATAATTTCAGCCACACATAGAAATTGCATCTGAAAATTATCCTCGATTTGAATATCAATNGACTTCTTGATGTTTCAAAATTGGATCGATTGTGACTTTATAAATTCCAGCTGCTAAAGCTCCACCAACAAATGGACCAAGAACTGGGACCCAAAAGTAAAAATCGTGACTTGAAAAGACAAAAGATCCATGAGTAAAAGCACTAAAAATTCTTGGGCCAAGATCGCGAGCAGGATTCAGCGAAAATCCGCAGTTATATCCAAATGAAAGTCCAACAGCTGAAATTGACATACCTATTATTGGTGGAGCTATACCGGCGCCAACTTTATTTCGAGAATCTGTGACGGCTAGAATGGCAAGAACAAGAATCATTGTACCAATAATTTGATCGAGACTTAATTTATCAATGAGTTTATTAAAAGGCTTTAGGGTGTGACGTCGAAGGTATTGCAACCAAAAGCAGAAAGGACCTTCTTAATAGAATTTTAAAAATACGGCAATTATCGAAATAAAATTTACGGGATAATTTTGCGAGGATGTTAAGGTTTTCATTCTTAGAATGGCAATTTGACCGCTAGATCTTGCTGTTATCTAATTTGAATTGCATCGTTAAATTCAGGTCGTTCTGAACGCCTCGTTCACCAAAATAAACAAATACAAGTTGAAGTAGTTTAAACTCGAGTTCAAAATTTGCAAAACCCCAATTTTGACCTAAACTTTGAGAGAAAATCGGCCCACGCAATTTGTCGACCAATTTTTTTTCGAAATTTTTTAGATTTAAATTTGCTTTTCGTTCTGAACAAGCTCCCAGTAATGAGGTTACCAAAAATCATATTTGATATCGAAAAATTCTTAAACAGCATTATTTGACCACCAGACGTGGAAAATAATTTTTTTTTCAAAAAATGTATTCTTTATTATTTTTTCACCCGGAATGCCAGGTTCCAGTGCGCTATTACTGCACGAATTTAAAAACTCTAGACTCTAACTTTTGAAAGATAATTTAAATTCTGTATTGTGAAAACGGAAGTCCTAAGATGTGTAAGCGAAACGTTGCGAAGGAATAAATAATAGTTCAAGTTAATTAAGTTTTGAAGTCAATTTTAACGAGAGCTATCTTTAAAGCATAGTCGTCGACTATTAGTCGCACAATTTACAAAATCCGAATTATTGGTGATTTATGCCAAACTGGCGTATTTTTTTTAAATGGCATTTCTTGATATTTGAAATGCCAATGTTTTCCAATTCTGAACCTCAAAAAATAAAATATGCTCCCTCGAAAAACGATTCTTGACATTTCAGGACACTCCTAAAACAATTGTTTAAAAGTTTACTAAAATTGCTTTTGACCAATGCGAAGCCCGGATTTTTGAAATTTTCGATATTTGTTTCTTGGTCTCTAAAAAATTCTGAACAAATTGTCCTTTTTCATTTTCTTCTTAACTATCGTATAACTCAAATGCTGAATAACCTGTAACACCCTATTCCCTCCTAAAGATATTAAAAACTTACAATAAAATTCCGTTTGAAACTGCATGATCTCCCACGAAGTCACCGTTAGGATAAGTCGCAAAGATTCCTGCAGTTGCTAATGTGAGATTTGGATCAGCATTTTTGATTGCAGTACTGTATGTAGCATACACAATACCAGCCGCCAAGAAAGCGCCAATATGTTGTGCTTGTATGTTGGTTAAAAAAGCTTGTCATGTAAAAAGTTAAACCTTGTTCATTTTGGTTGAATTTGTCGCTTTAGTTAGTGAGCAACATCGTCAATGTTTTATGTTAAATTTTGGGATAAAAAATGAGATAAATAAATTTTAGTTTTAAGTGAAACGCTATAAAAGTTGCCAAATTTTCGCGTTTTCAAAGTATATAAGAGAAATAACGTTTATTCAATTTGATCAAATAACATCCTAGAAGCCCTTCTTGGCTAATAGTGAATCGAGAAAACTCAATTCCAGCGACTTACATATAACCCTTACATATATAACCCTAAAGTATACGATTTTCTGAAACAAAGCGTAATTGTGGTCATCTGCAATGACCAGATGTGATTTTTCTTTGCTCAAAATTATTTTTTAACACTTTCCTAAGCAATACACTGGAAATGCTACCCATTCGAGTCTCCCAGTGATGCATAACGCCAACGATGCAGCTGGGTTGAGATTTGCACCAGAAATTTTACCCACGAGATAAATCGCAATCGTGGCACCCATTCCAAAACCAACACAAATATTTAGAAATCCATTGAACATCCCATCTTGAAATAAAAGTTTAATTTTTATATAATAAGTACGCCAATAAAAAAAGCTTACATATTCACTTTATGCTGCATATGATATGTCGATACGAAATTTCCAATATCAGGGAATATTCAGCACTATACAATAAGACTGCTTCAATATTTCGAGTTAATAGGCCGTACGGTACGGTAGGAACCGCAAAAATTGTTTGCTAAACATTTTTCTAATTATGTTCAAATAGTTCTCGAAAAACGGTTATTGAAATTGCCTATGTTTTAGCTTGAGTTTTTTTTATCTTACCAAAATAAATTTCAAGCTTAAACATATGCAATTTTTAAAACAGTTTTTCATTTTCATCAATAGCTGACAACTTTCCAAAGTGTTTTTGTACTGAACGTAACATTTTTAAAGGGCGACAATTCAAACATGATTGAAAAATGTTAACAACAAAATTGGTTTCGCCGTTCCTACCTTACCGTATGACCGATATCAATGTGTCTTAAATGTCATTGTGGCCGTACGTTAACATCAATGCGTTCAAATATCATCATGGCCGCCGATTTCGATTTAGTATTGAAAACATCTTTATTATTGATTAACTTACCGCCTGCTACCACAACTTGTGCAACTGATCCAAGAGCAACCAAAATGAAAATAAAGGTGCCCAAAACTTCTCCGAAAAATCTTTTGATCAAGTTCGACATTACTTTTGACACCATTTATTTGGTTCTTTTTTTTACTTTAATGATCTTAAAGCGTTAAAGTGATCTGTTTTATATCAATGGTAGGGTACGCAGCGAGCACATTTCAGACAAAACCAGATTTATCATAAAGAAGCGGATTAATCGGTTATAGACGATACTCACAAGATGGTACTCAAATGACCTTGGTCACAAGACGGTTCTCACAAAACTCCCGGTGCTTATTTTGACTAAAAAAAATCTTCATAAATACTTTCTTTGAGGAGGTGGTTGTCAATAATTTAGTGAAAATCGAGGTTTTCAATGGGACATTACCGGAGCAGTACAAATTGTTCGACTAAATATGACTTGCTTTTAACATATCTGTCCAATCAGAAACGAGCTTACAAAACTAACAGAATTCTTCTTCACAAATGTATCCCCTCCCTGAGTTTTCGAGGTACAACAATGATTTATAGCTCAAATTTACCGGATTATTAGATTTGGCTTCAGCATTATCCAAAAATGATATTTTGACCTTATTTTAGGAGTCTCAATCAAAATGTATCTCCTCTTTGGATTTAAAATTAGCACATTCGAAACATACATGATTGTGTAGCTGATGAGTCCGTGCGGAGCCCCGTGAAAAGTTTTGTCTAAATTGGTTTTCGTTTTTTCATAAATCGTGTTTTGATTTTTCCAAAAATTGATAAATTTTAATAAAAAGATATGCCCTCATCATACTTTTGTTTTTATCCTGGCCCTATTACTTAAAAACACACTAGGTTTGCTAATCAGGGCCAAGATTGAAACAAAAGTGTGATAAGAGGATATGGATTACCCGCCCTCAGAGTACAAATCCTAAATATTTGAATGAAACAAACAACGCAAGATATTAGCACCCAATCAAACCCTTGATTGCGGAATAGGCCGATTTCATTGGTCAGATTAAGAAAGGATCAACCAATCAAATGCTCAGATTTCGCATTTTTCCAAAATATTTAGGATTTGTACTCTGAGGGCGGGTAATCCATAGATACGGGTAATCCATAGATACGTCCCGAGAAATATTTTCAAAACAATCAACAAGTGCTTCTCTGACCATTTATGAAGGAAAAAAGACCGCAAAAATGCTCGGTTTATTCCAAATTTTCATAAAATAACCATTTCCATATAATTCGTTCTTGACGCCGAATTATTGACAACCACCTTGATTGTCAAACGAAAAAGTACATTTTGTTTGGAATTTTCAGAGATCAAAATTTTGTCAAAAGCCTTCATTTTGTTCGTCTCAATTCAGTGAGTTTAATGATATAAATATTAATATCTGAAATTTTAAAAAAAATTGTTTGTTGAGGCATTTAAAATCTTCAAAAATTAGCCACAAAAACATTATTTTTGGATAAAAGGTTCAAAAGCCTTCTTGGACGAAGAATTTTATTATTAATCAATATAGCTCGTTGCACGGCGGTCATTTTGCGGTGTATATTGTCATCTAGATTTATTTCGCGAAAATATTTCTGGTCGAAATGAAAAAAAAAATGCCAAAAGTACCACTGATTTTGCAGCATTCGAATAGTAGGCCTTTAATTTGGCAATTTCGAGGCCTACTAATAGTAGGCTACTATTGCCAAATTAAAACGATGTCATACCTGCGAAAAATCTGACTCAAAAGTTATTTTACTTTATTCGCACATTCTGAAGATGATTTGAAAAAATCGAAAGCTTAATAAAAAATGTAGTTTTTCTATAAAAATGCAATAATATATCTCGAAAACACCTTTACAAAAGTACCAATGAATCACATATATTAGTATTTTCGCAATATTAAATTTCGAGAGATAACGGGGCAAATAAGATGAGAGAGAAGTAAACGAGCATTATGATTAAATAATATCTCTCGTCCAGAAAAGGTTGAATTATCCAAAATCATATTTATTGAACTTTTTGGTGATTTTCTTTCAAAAAAATATGCCGATTCGCAATTTCGTTTGAGCAAAAAAGACGTTTAGTTGGCTCTAATTTACAAGATCAGACAACTTTCGGATTAAAATTCCAAAGTCGATTTTTTACGAGGACAGCCCACAACCACCCTTTTAAGAAGATTTTCCTCGCTGTAAAATTTCAAACCTCGCGGTTAATTTGTATAAGTTACCGACTGGTGTTTAGCATAGTCGGAAAACCGTAATCTTCTGTTCTAGTCCGGCGAGTATTTTGGCCCAATATTATCATTAACTAACCGGTAAACTAATTTGAAAACCGGTAATTCAAAATTAAAAAAATGTTCGTTCGAAAAATTAAAAAAAAATCAAACTCTAGAATTTTAGTAAAAATTATAATACAATAGGCATCAGGCATTGGGGGGGGTTGTGTTTTTGCAATGCGCGTCATTCCTTTGCCGGTTATACAACACAAAGCTACGAGTACGCCAGAAAATCGGTCAATGCAACCTATTTTCGATTTATATGGTATTACAGGTATTACTCTAGAAGTTCGTTTGAGATACCTACACATTAATTAAACTTTTTTTATTCACTAACTTTACTTAATATTAACGGCATGATTTTATGTTGACCATTAATAGAGTGATCAATCAAATTTAAATATAGCTCTGTGGGCTGCGATGTTAAGGAGGTGCCGTATACCCGGCAGCTTGGAGTCAATATAACTCACGAAAGTAATTAATTAGTTTATTTTTTGTGCTTATTATCGTCAGCTTGACCAAAATAAATGTGTTTTAGCTCATTAAAATAATTATTATTTATATAAGGAAAGATTTGAGGTCGAATTTTCATTTTTTAATTCGTAAAAATTTCAAAAAAATCAAAACGCTATAAAAAATTTTCCGCATTTTCGTCCAAAATGTGGAATACAGGCATTTGCCTGTATAATGATTATATAAATCAACCTCAATAAATATATCTCTTTTATTGAACCAGGGTAAAACCATATTGACAATAATAATTCGCCGCCTAAGCTGCGGCTGTGATAAGACCTTATGTCTATGACAGTAAACTGTTTATTAAATAAAAAATAAGGGAGTAACCGACGGAGACCGTATCTCGAGATCCATACATGGGAGAAACTTAATTTTAATTGCATTCAAAATTTTGTCAGAGGTTTGCTTCCGAATCAATTAAAATTTTTTGGATTTTACTAAAAAAAATTTCGGAAATTCGAATTTTTCCCAAGTATTTTTTTCAGTATTTATGGCATAAATTTTATGCTATATTTTTTGAACGCTATGATCAAAAACCTTAATTTGACTTGCATTAGGTAGCCTGCAATGTAATCTTGAACTCCACTGAGAAATTTTTTTAAAAATCTCAAAAAAAATTTCAACAATATTTTTTAAAAAAAAAAAAAAAAAAAAAAAAAAAAAAAAAAAAAAAAAAAAAAAAAAAAAAATGTTTTTAAAAATCTCAAAAAAAATTTCAACAATATTTTTAGATGTGTGAAATTTGACGTTTTTGTGGTACCTGAACTTTGCACATGTGTCCATCAAAAACTAAATCAGATATCAAGAAATCGAGCTCATAGTACCACGTCTCAATCGATTGCGAAGATGAGATTTTTGTGGGAAAAGTTTTTGATAACATTGCTGGAAATGATTTTAACAGAGGCTGAAGATACCGAAATCGGCAAATTTAACGTGTTAATTTCATCGATTTCGAACAATAGACCTTAAATCGAATTTCTGACTCCATAGTACTAGAGAAAAACCAATTATTAGTGGGCGTACGGAGAACAAAAAATTTCTGATATTCCTTGCAAAATGATTTTATCGGTAAAAAGCCGAAAATCGACTTTTTGGACCAGTACTACTACCGGTACCGTCATACAAAAAACTTTTTGATACTTTTTTTGACAAATTCAGACATTTATCTCTAACATACTGTAATTTCAACATCGTACGACTCTTCCTCATCAAACGACAGGTGTTAAAAAAACAGTGAAACGCGTCGGTTACTGCCTTAAACTACTACATAGTACATATTTTCTGACCGCCGTTAGAAAATCATAAAATCTTTATTTTTCATCTTTTGTCGACTTTTTGAGAAATATTATGAAAATTTTCCGCAAATCAAGCCCAAAATTTTTTATTAGTAGTTTTTTGTATTCACTATAAAAAATCAGGCAGAATCACTTATTAAATTTTCTGATATCTTTTAAATCTCCGCATGTCAACTAATGGGATGGTGACCATCCGATGGTCGCGCGATTATAATTTCTAAACTATTGATGAAATTTACAACACTTGGCTACAACCGGTAAGTGCCATTTGGCACTCAATTTAAGAAAAATTATTCTTGCAAGAAATTCCAATATGATGTCGGGTGTACTAGGCGTCATTTTTGTGATAGTCAGGACATTTTTTAATATCAAAACCCAATTGAAGGTCAATTTTTATCTCAAAAAAAGTAGTTTTTCTCTACTTTTTGCCGTTTTTGACCATTTTTCATGAAAAAAACTTTGATATTTAGGAAATTTTTTAATGTAAAAAATTAAAACCGGACTGTTCAGCGCAGTACACCCGACAATATCTGAAATTTATTAATATCGTCTTCAAAGAAAATTCTAATGTCGGGTTAAGTTGGAAATGGATGTATAATGAAAATTGTTATATTTTCCCAGAACTAAAGTAATGTTAGGAAATTAAAAATATAAACGTTCGCAAGAATGAACACTTTTATTGAAAATCAAAAATAAAAAAAAAATTTTTTTCTTTCATATATCGCTCTGAAAAATCTACCAATCTGCCGGACTTTTGGCACCCCCTTTATATTAATTGATAATGAATTTGAAAATAGTAATAAGCATTTAATTATGATATCATCCAGCAACAGCACCTTGGTTCAAACCCTAACAATTTATGTTGGTTTCTAAACCCTCACTTGTGCAACAGTGTTTTGTAACACGAAGACCAAAAATATATACATGTATATCATAGGGAAGTATCATTCTGGCCAGTGGAATATCGGAATAGACCATAAAAGTTTCCCTTATTTTAAAATTCAGGAATTTTAGTGACTTTTCAAAAGTTTAGTTAAAACATCACTTGGGACAGATAAAAACCTATTACCTGCAACTCAGAGGGTTTGGCTAAAAGCATTGAAGAATTACGCGTCTCTAATTGGCTTTCAGAGATGAGCCCCTTCTTACATGACGAATCATTTGTGTGAAACGTCGGTCCTATTGAGTGGATTGTAATATACTTACCGGAGTAACTTTTGAAGAGAAGAAATTAGGCAATATTATTTTCACACCCGACAACACCTGGCGACGGAAAAAATCTTTCTTTTATCTCGGAACTGGGGTGAAAAGAAGACTTTATTAAAAATTTTGTCACTCGGACAGCAATTTTTAGGCTTATTATTTCAATTTTTGTTTTGAAACCCTCATGCGCAAGTGCGCACTTGAACATCGTGCGCAGGGGGAGTAATCATATTCCGATTGTGAGTTTAAAGTTTATTGCTAGAATTTTCCAAATAATTGTATTCCAAATAAGGGAGCTCAAAAGATTTTTACAGTTGCATCTTCACAAAAAATACAATATTACATATCGATGCAGCATGATGACTGTATTGTATACGAAAAATAATCCGCTCCAAATTTAATTCATGAGAAATTCAAGACAGTGAAAATAAATTAAATGTATTTAGGAGGCTGAAAAGTTGAAAAATTGCGTGTTGGATAATTTTGACTTGTTAAAGTTGTTCTAATCTAGCTTACTTTTGTTGACCTGAAAAATTAAAATTATTAAAAAAAATTTAACTCCTACTTTGTACTATAATGATAAGTGCTGTCGCAAGACTGAGCTTGTGAAGTCAGCTAGATTAGAACAATTTTGACGAGTCAAAATTATCCAACACACGATTTTTTTTAGCTTTACAGCTTAGTGTTAAGACATTTAATTTCACTTTCACTGTTGTGAATTCTCATGAATGAAATTTTGGTGTATTTTATGTAGTCAATACAGTCATGATGCTGGATCAATTCACTAGTCAGGCTTTCTGTTGATACGCGTTAAGAAATTTCATCAATTTTCTAGCTAGTTTAATTTTATCTTTATTCAAAAGCTGCAAAAAATCATGCAGTTTGAAGAGAATTTCGTTTTATTTCGAAACAAAACTCTATCCGCTTTGAAAAGGTGAAGTCGTCAAGGTAACGTATGTAAAGTGTATCTAATGAAGGCAATTTGGAAATATTTTTATCGCAAGCTGAAGAAGTAATATTTAATATGATGCTTAAGGGGTGCCATAAGTCCTGCAGATTGGTACATTTTTCAGAGCGATAAATGAAAGAAAAAAATGTGAAAATTAATTTTTTTATTTTTTATCTTTAATAAAAGTGTCCATTCTTGCAAACGTTTATATTTTTAATTTCTTAACATAACTAATTATCTGGGGAAATATAAAAACCACTTTTCACGGTACATCCATTTCCAAGTAAACTCGACTACAGATTTTTTTTAAAAGACGATATTAATAAACTTCAGACATTGTCGGGTGTTATGCGCTAAGAAGTCTCTTTTTTATGTTGCTTATTAAAAAATTTCCTGATATGAAAGTTTTTTTCCCATGAAAAATGGTTAAAATGGCAAAAAGTAGAGAAAAACAACTTTTTTTGAGATAAAAATTGACCTTCAATTGCGTTTTGATATTTAAAAATGTTCTTACTATCTAAAGAAATGGCGCTATAACACCCACAATTTTATTTGGAATTTTTGACCAGCATAAAATTTCAAAATATTTAGTGCCAAATGGCACTTATCGAGTGTACACCGAGTGTTAGAAATTTCATCAATAGTTTAGAAATGAAAATCGCGCCGACCAACTCATTAGTTGACATACGGTATTTAATAGATACCAAAACATTTAATATGTGATTCTGCCTGATTTTTTATGTAGAGTTCAAAAAACCACTAATAAAAAATTTGGACTTGATTTGCGGAAAATTTCATAATTTTTCTAAAAAAGTCGACAAAAAAATGACAAATAAACATATTATGATTTTTCAAAACAGCAGTCAGAAAATATGTAGACATGCAGGAAAAAAGTTAAAGTGGCTATTTTTTTAGTTTTATTCATTGATTTCAAAAAAACGATCAGAAAAAATTTTGGACAAAAAATGCGGAAATTTTCATAATAGTTTGAATTTTTTGAAATTTTTACGATTTTAAAATGAAAACTCGAACTCAAATCTTTCCTAAAATGAATAAAAATAATTTTATCAAGCTGAAACATATTTATATCGGTTCAGCTAACTATAATAAGCATAAAAAAATATACTGACTTATTATTTTCGTAAGTTATAACGTTTCCAGTCTGCTGGGTTTATGGCACCCCTTAACCGGCCTTCAAAAAAATGGTGGTGATCCGACAATAGGTACAGGATCTCACAGTTAATGCCCAATTTGATGCCATTTTTAAATTACACTTAATAAATTATCACTAACTCTATTATAACATGGGCTTAGTTTATAAAGTCAAAGACGCTTTGCTGAAGTCAAAAGCAAATCCCAAAAAATAAAATATTTTCCCATGTCTGTCAAAATAGTTAGTTCGTAGGCGAAATCTGAGGTTTTGTTGGCATTATTATCTTTCGTTACTTGAATTTATTATATTCAAAAAATATAGAATGCATTTTTTCTATTTGATATCTTTAATTTCTGCACATGATGAATTTACCTGGAGACACGATAATGCAATAAGAGATAACAGCAACTGCTTAGGTTTTTTGGTATCAAAGTATAACGTATAGAATAAAATAAAATAACAGCTTAGACATTCTGTGTCACAGCAGCTGTGATTTGACACGGTAGTTTTTTAAAGAACACCACCCTACTCATGACGATTACCAGACAACCATTGATGATATCGAGAAACATTTTTGTTGTATTCAGCCGCCACCTAAAAAACTCGATGAAGAAATTTTGTAAATTTGAGAGTTCAATCTCGGAGGTTCGAATCTCGGTGCGCCCACATTTTTTTTTAAAATCAGTTGGAAACTTACTAATCAATGTTTTATGTTTGTTCATTTTTATATTATGACTGTCTATAAATTAAGTTCCCAGGGAATTACTATCAAATTGAAAATAAATTTTCAAATTATGATGTCATTCCGAACACCCATGCGTTTTCATTTTGGACCCAATAAATATATTTTTGTCCCCATATCGCCGAAAGTGCCAAAATCGCCAGAACTGCCCAATATCGCCGATATTGACCGGTGAGAACGGTGAAGTTTATCAACGGTTTAAGCTAGGTCCGTAGGGTACCAGGTACTCGGTACCCCCTACAATACATTTGCAAATTTAAACTGAAGTCACAAAATCCCACACCAACACTGAAACTACGTCAGACACTTATTGAGGTTGCGATGAGATAGTAATAATTTGCGTGAGTGCGAGATTTTATGTCATTTTTGTGAAATTAGGAAATAGATCTCCGACCGGAGGGCCGATTTAAATAATGCTTAATGCGGTGAGTTGGATGTGCTGCGCAGTATACTTAGGGGGGACGCGATTGAAGCATTTCCGTGTTAAAGCAATTTGGGGGGAAATCTGAGGAACTTGGTAGGATTTTTTTCCGAAAAATTTTTTTTTGGAAAATTTTTTGAGAATTTTTGGTCCTTCCCCTTGATTGGCTGAAATCAAAATTGTAATTTGAGTCATTTTGAAAGGGAGATCGTATGCGCAAAAAAATTTCCGATCAATGACTTTTTTGTTTAAATTGTCTTTTTACAGGCGGTCCACACAAAAATCCTTTTGAGGTGTTTTGTATTTTGACAAATCACATGATCTGCACGATTTTTTTATCGGACGGGGTAGACCTTGTTTTCACGATTAAAAATCGGAAATTTTGATTTTGCAAATTAAGCGGTTCAAGTTGGTCTAATTGGTCGAAAGATCGTCTTTGAATACATTGATTGTTTAAGAATCGAATTAAGTTTTGAAAATATCATCAAATTTGAAAAGTTTGGTTATTTTAGACCAAGGACTATGATTGGTCAATATCAAAAATTGTTCAAATAAGTTCAAAACAACTTTTTTATGATTGCTACGACCATTTGCGGTTTATTCAAAAAGAAAAATAATATATTTTATGTTCTAGAAAAAGTTAGAAAAAAATATCGTGGAACCAAAAGCGTGAAAATCGTAGTTTTTGCAAAAAAAAATTATTTGAAATGACAGAAAAAGTATCTTTGACGCCAAATTATACTTAAATATCAGCAGTTTCAGCCAAACATAGTATACGCCAGAGTTTACGCAAGGGTTGGTGATTTGCTAATGATCTTTGCATCATTCCGTAAACATTTAAATCGGGCTTGCCGACGGCATGCCGCGGAACAAGGAGTTGAGATCAACATATGGATTACCGACCCTCAGAGTACAGAGATAAACGACGGTTACCGGTCAAGTCCTGAATATTTAAACGGTACAAACGTTGCAACCAATTAACGGCTTGCATTTTCACATGAGCCAATGTAATCGGCTTCAAAATTAGCATCCACTAAATCATATTGCCGCATTTTGCAGAAATCAATTTAGGGGTCAATAGTGAAATGTTTAAAAATTGTAATGTATAAATTTGAGATTTTGGACAGGCAAGAACAAGAGTTCTAGAGCATAAAATTCCAATGTTTTTGCTGGATCAGATTATTAAGGTCGAATTCTTAAAAAAAAATATGTTTTGCATAGCCCAATCCAAATATAAATTTGCTAAACATTTTGTAAATGTACCAAAATCTGTTTTTTTCATGATGTCATTGCATTTTCAAACTAATTGGGTGGCGCAATAAAATTTTTTGTTTAGCATTTCAAAGAATTTGATCTAAATAATCTGATGATCAGATTCTGATCAAGCAATAACATTGGAATTTTATGCTCTATAACTCTTGTTCTTGCCTGTTTATGTTCAAAATATCAAATTTATACATCTCAATTTTTATACATTTCATTACCGACCCAACCAGGCCTGGCCACAGCTGGCTTGATTCTTAAGCTTGGCTTGACTTTGGCTTGGCGTGATTAAGCCAAGGTTTCAAAATGTATTTTTCAAGCATGCTTGACTTTGAGTTTGGCTTTGGCCAGGCCTGCCCCAGTTAAGGATCTGCCCGGCAAAGATCATTGA
Organism: Oikopleura vanhoeffeni; assembly: GCA_004367855.1. Lineage (NCBI taxonomy): Eukaryota > Metazoa > Chordata > Appendicularia > Copelata > Oikopleuridae > Oikopleura > Oikopleura vanhoeffeni. Next base: position 44,764 of record SCLH01002100.1, read on the forward strand.
TATATCATATATCTCTTTATCACTTTTTGGTTAGAATGCGTAGCCACAACGTTAAAAGGACTAGTGGCTACGCATTCTAAGCAAAAAGTGACTAATGTTTATCTAGGATGTGCGGGCTGAGGAGTGGCCCTATGAGTTGCTAGGAGGGGTCCTAGAGTAACATTAGTTCGTTAAAGGGATTATATAAATCCTTATCACTTGCTTGTAAAAATTCGCTCACGAAAGCAAATGGCGAGTGACTTTTTATGTTTTCAACAACAAAACCCATGGCTGTAACACACCAAACCAGGCAAAGCTAAACGGAAATATGAAAAGAGGATATATGCTGCTACTGAAGATAAAGCAAGACTTTATTATATAAAAATGACGGGCAAAATGACACCAAGAAAATTTGTAAAAATTACAAACTTGTATATTCTACAAATGATTTTTTGTCATGATCACGTCATTTTTATATAATAATGTCCTGTTTGATCTTTAGAGCAGCCGATTATATGCTGCATATATATATCAACTTATAACATTTTTGTATAGATTTGCCGGCTAGTAAAATTAACTGTCAGAAGATAAATAAATGATAATTCATCCTTTATCGCGTTCAAAAATATTTTGAAACAAAATTATCTCTGATAAATTATTGCGGGCTATATAATGTTTTCGAAAACATCGCTTTTCAACCCAGGCGGCTAAATAGCTAAAAATTTTAGCCTTTTTCCAACCAGAGTGCAAATCAAAATGACTATACATACTATTACATATTTATTAAAATAAGCGATAAAATAAATTTCTAAAAATATTTGAGATTTATTCAAAGTTTTCGATAAAAATGGTCCGATTCCGAACAATTTGTTCTAGATTTTCTCTGAATATGTGTGGTCTTTTGAATCTATCTAAGAACTCAATTGGATCAGTCATTTCCGAGAGCCGAAATGTTCACGATGTAGACAGTGTCCACTGGACACCCTATTTACTACTAAGAAGCATTTCCATTGGGGAAAAAAATACTAATTATAGCAATGACAGCATTCCGACAAAAACTTTCGTTCACAGAAAACTATTTTTGGAATTGATTATCAGGACGATTTGAAATAAAAAATATCAAAACTCAAAAATGGGTTTGGATGTTTTTAAGCTATCTTGTAGAGAATTTTTATCTGGTCATTTTAAGACGTAGGATTTTTTTTTCTTCTTCAAAATTTTTCAAAAAAAAGTAGTCCCCAACCCGGCTCTCGAGAAGCCGTATGCAAAGCTAGAAGGCTGATTTTTTGGCCAGCAAAAATTAAGCGTTTTCGGTTACCCGTTTTTCTGCTTGAGGGTCCAATATTTGACCTCAAATAACCCGTCAAAGTTCAAGGTAAATTTCAAGTTCATCGGATAGACTTGCAAGTACCCTCAAAAGAACCGAAAGGGTCGACTTTTTGATGAGCCTATTATAAACTATGGGTAATTATATACCGTTAGGTCGCAAAGAGCCAAAACTGGACTAAAAATTGACCTTGAGTGTTGACCAGTTTTTGCACTCTAGCGACCTTACAGTATATAATTTACGGGTTGGCAGTACATAGCCGACCTTGTACATGGCCGACTTTGTATATGGCCGACTTTTTTGAAAGGTTAATAACACCTATGTATATGGCCGACTTTTTGTAGTAACGTTCAGCAGTATATATAGCCGACTTTTTTTATAATGAACTATTATTTAAGTTGTCGTATATGGCCGACTTTTATAAAATAATTCACAGTGTATATGGCCGACTTTTTATATAGACGGTGAGCAGTATATAGCCGACTTTTNCAGAAGCAACCTGCAATTTCTGGTCTTTGATCTACAGGTGTTTTTTTAAATTAACCTGAGAAGGTTAATCCGCGACAAAAATAAAATACAAATATTGTTTTTTTTCTTTATTTGGAATTTTGAAACATTGATAAAAATAAATGCTGAACTTGATGTTTAGAATTGAATTAAGTTTTATATAACTTCTACAAATTAATATGATGTAGTTATAAATTACGCCAACTCAAGCTTATTCGTCTATTATAATTTTAAATAGACGTTTCGCATTTTAATATTTGACCGAGTTTTTCTTTGGCTTGTCTTGGTAAAAATAAACTTTTTGGACGTTCGTGAAATAAGTTTTATTTTTACAAAATAAATAAAAGTTGAATTTATCTTTGAAAAATGGAAAATTGTAAAAAAATGGAAAATTGTAAAGTTCGAAATTGTAAAAACTGGAAATGTAAAATTTGCGTAGTGAGGTTTTCAGTTTTAAAGTATGTAGTTTAAGGGATTAGCATTGACTGTAGTCAATTCAACTAAATAAAACTTAAATAAATTCGCTGTTTTACTTTAACGTGCTTATTATTGTTAGCTGAACCAGAATAAATGTGCATATACTTATAAAAATAATTTTTGAATTATAAAAGGGGATATTATATTTTAAATTTATTTTGTTGAAAAATTAGAACCAAATCGGCCGATTAAGGGGGTACCTCTCATGAAATGAGGCTGAACCCCAAATTTTTTATTTATTTGAATATTTTTTCTGAAAATATGGACAATATGAAGATGAAAAGTTCATTCAAATCTTTTTTTAGTTTCAAAGGCGCTAAATAATATTCCCGTTTCTATGTGAAATTTCCAGAGATGGTCTTTTAAACAAAAAATATTGAAAAAACTGTTTATTTATAAGGACAAGTAGACAAAAGACCCCCATAACTTTTTTTAGGGGTATGAGTGGGTATGTTCTAATATAAAAATAATCGCCTTGATTAGCGCTACAAGATAAACATATTAAAACCTATTTCTGAGCTTTTTTTTGAGAACCAATCAGAAGCCGTGCTCAAAATCTTCAAAAAAATCTGGATTTGAAGAAATTGAAAGTTTTTAAATTTTAACGAAATACTTTCGAAAAATGATATGGTTCGCTTTTTAGGACAACCGCGGTCAGCCTATACACGTTTTAAAATGGCAAGATAGTAGGAATAAAACCACAAAGCTACTATTTATAGTGTACTAAATACATAGTGTACTAAATAATACTAATAATAAATTATTGATGGGTAATGGATAAATTTCCAAAGTTTTAAATGCGAGACTTCGCAAAGATTTATTTTGTTAAAAATTCAAACTAAAATAATGAGTAAGCGGTCTTATTTGAAAGACTGAAGTCATGTAGTTATCCAGCCAATCAGACCTTGGACACCAATGATTTGTAATGCGTAGGCGGAATGCTTAAGATATTTAGTATACCTGCTGGTGTAATAGTTTATAACTTATAGTTATGTTAAAGTTATGAATTAATTACTTCTTATGTGCTGATTTTGTTTTATCTACGATGGAGAGTCAATCGAGAAAATCTAGAGGTAGATATTTTCCAAAGCAAGGGGGTCGGTGCGAAGAAACAGTTTTGTTATTTTTTCAGTTTTTTTCTTGATGGTAAACTTTTTGCAACTTGAGAATTTTTGTATTACTCTTTTATCCATTTATAAGTCTACTTTTGTAGAAATACTCAAAAAAGGGTTGACCCTGAAAATTTTCAGTACTCAAATTACTTCGAAAAAATTTGGGGAGAAACCTCAAAATTTTTTAATACCTTATCTCATTACAGCATAGTCAAAAAACACGTGACCGTATAATCAAGAAATAAGATTTAGAATATGACATAAACCAAACCTTATTTCTTGGAAAATAAGATCACGTGACGTTTGGAAAAATTTTTTAATGTTAAAAGCTCTTACATTTCGCTTATAATATCCCCGAAATTTTTTCGACGTAATTCGAGTTCCTTTTGAAAAAATAGTACTCTTACGCAAAACCTCATTTCTTGATTATAAGGTCACGTGATATTATTTAGACTATAATTAGGGATAATTCCTACATATTTTCGCGGAAATCGACTTAATTTAATTAAATATTTGAATATCTATATTGCCAATATAATATTGGGGTAAAAAATGCTTCCCGAAAATGTAGTGAACTTTTTTCCCCCAAAAAACCTCCGAATCGGCCACAAATCGATTTTTTAGGTCCTGTTTTGCATGAAATATAGGTTTTTCGAGCTTCTTATCAACCTCCCAACCGCTTTTTAACTTCAAACTAATATTTCCTGAAAAGCATTGTAAATTGCCATTTTTTGCTTAAAAAAAATTTCCTGGGCGAACACATGTCAAATTTTTTTTTATCAAGGTAATTTTTTTTTCGAAAATATATTTTTTCTGGGCTTTTGAATAATTTTCCATCTCCTCTCAGACTCGAAACTAATATTTTATGAAATATCTTTAAAATTGGCATGTTTTGGGCGAAAAGTCAAACCACGGGTCATCTCAGGTCAAATTTTTTTTTTAAACTAACTCAAGGTTAATTTAGCAAGTCGCGTCTTTTGAGACAGGTCTCAGCTTTGTCAACCTAACGGTCTTCCAGAAACCGGCAATTTACCGGTTTTTTGACTTACATTTGCCTGTTTTTGACCTGAAATGACATTTTTTCAAAAACTATTTTAGTTTCCAGAATTTCATGGTATCAAACTGACAATTCGGGTAAGAATGTTAAATTATATTAATATGTCTTACTCTAATTTCAAAATAACCAGAAATAGGTAAAATGCTCTTTATCGCCACTAAAACGATGGAATTTTTTTTTCAATTTGTCAAATTTTGATTTTTAGGGTCAACTTAACAAATGCTAAAAGTTTGAATGCGATACCTTAAATATTTTTAGAGTCATAATTTGTACGAATTATCTCTAACTATAATGTAATTAAAAAGCATTTTTTGAAACTTATAAAGATTCTCCTTAATTTTTTAAGGCGATTGAAGTATTTAAAAAAAACAGGACTCTTTTGGCCAAGCTTATTACCTCATTAAAATCAAAATTTTAAAATTTCCAAAAAATCGAAAAAAACATGCTATTTTAAGATGGGGAAAATACTTATTGGCTAACTAGAATTGTTTATCTTCGTGCTTTAGCCTTCATTTACTTCATAGCAAATCTTGTCGCTCTACATCAAAATCGGGCATTAATTGGTTCTAATGGATTAACACCTGCAGTTGATTATATGAAAAGGCCCTAGGAGTTTAATCGGCAAAAGACTAAATTTCTCATTTTAATGACCGTTACACGATCATAAATTATACTACAGTGAAGTTGGTTGAAATAAAGGGTTTAATTTTTTAATTATGAGTCACCTTTACCAACAGAGGGCAAACGTTTAATCAATAAGCGCGCTCAAAAGACGTTCTTTTTGAAAAATTTAATAAGTGAAAAACGCGCCAAAAAGAGAACATTTTACTCATAATGGCATTTATGGCTCGAAAAATCGAAGAAAATTAACGAAAATTAAATTAAGTCATAAATGCATGATTTTTTTTACTTCATCAATAGGCTGGAAGATAATGAAACTTGTCTTTTGGTTGGTGAGATCAGACGATTTGAAATAAGGAATTTCAAAACTCAAAAAACGGTTTGAATGTGTTCAAGCTATCTCGGAAAGAATTTTTTTTTGGTCATTTTAAGACGTAGGATTTTTTTTTATGTTAAATTTTCAAAAAAAAATTGATTTTAAGGTCAATTTTTCGTGATTTTACAGGTAGTATTTGATCCAGTTCTAGCGAAGCCGTATGAAGTGCTAAAAGCCTGATTCTTTGGCCAGTGAAAATTAAGCGTTTTTCGGTAACACGTTTTTTTGATTGAGGGTCGGCGACCAATATTTGACCTCTAATGACCGGTCAAAGTTAAAGGTCAATCTCAAGTTCATCGTATAGACTTGTAAGTACCCCAAAAGAATCGTGTAGAGTCGACTTCTGATGAACGTATTACAACTATAAGTCAATAATGTACTGAAGGTCGCTAGAGAGCAAAAACTGGTCAACACCAAGGTCAACCGCAAGTTCATCGTTTAGACTTGCAAGTACCTCCAAAAAAATCGGAAGGTCGACTTTTTCATGAACGTATTAGCAACCTATAGGTCAATAATGTACTGAAAGGTCGCTAGAGAGCAAACACTTTTTTGGCTCATTAGTTTTGCTCTCTAGCGACCTTTAGTACATTATTGACCCATAGTTGCTAATACGTTCATCAGAAAGTTGACCTCCCGATTCTTTTGAGGGTACTTGCAAGTCTTAACGATGAACTGAGGTTGACCTTGAACTTTGACCGGTCATTAACGTCAAATATTGGTCGCCGACCCTCAATCAAAAAAAGGGTAACCGAAAAACGCTTAATTTTCCCTGGCCAAAAATCAGCCTTCTAGCACTTATACGGCTTCGCTAGAACTGGATCACATACTACCTGTAAATCACGAAAACTTGACCTTAAAATCGATTTTTTTGAAAATTTTTCATAAAAAAAAATCCTACGTCTTAAAATAACAAAAAAAATTCTCTACAAGATAGCTTGAACACATTAAAACCGATTTTTTATTTTTGATTCCTTTCAAATCGTCATCACCCACGTCTTAAGGGGATTGTGGGTGCAGTAGTTATTTTTCGACCACGGTCGCAAATTCGGTATTTTTTCATTGCACCTGATCATCCAGCACCTCAGAAATCGTTTGCAATTAAAAAAACACCAATTATTCTGGATATTTTTTTTTAGAACATTGAAACGCTTGCTCACTGAAATGCCGAATAATGACAGATGATCAAAAAAAATACCCATTAGTGATCAATTTTCACGAGATTCAGACCAAAATAAAATGGAAACTTTTGACCATATTCTACAGAATTTCCAAAAATATCGTTTCGGACTTGCATAAAAACGGAAATAATTCTAGATATGGTATCATTTCAAAATATAAAAAAAAATCAACTCGCAAGAAAAAGTTGATCTAAATGAAAGTATTTCAATATATAGTTGTTCAGATTTTGCACCTTTTCAATATTTCAATTTTTAGCCTAATCAATGTAATAATGGCGCGCATTCAATCAGCATGAATAGTGTTGCGAGAAAGTATAAAAAAAATATTAAAATTTGCTTGGTTAAAAGTTAACAAGATAGAGAAAAATTTGAAAAAGAGAAAAATCGCATGTGCCGTTCGTGAGGTAACTTTTTTTTTGCAAAATAATCTTCATTTTGCCTATATTTAACTATAGCAGGAATTTTCAAAAATAATTTTCGGCGATAAGATGAATTTATAAATATGCTTGGTTAATATTGTAGAGAATTTTTTCTGATCAATAATATCGGCATTATGTGATTTTTGGATACGTGGATATGACGGTATATTCAATGAAAAGAAACAGCAATTAGGTTTTATGCATTTAAAGGTTGATGTGATAATATTTTCTAGAAATGAATCAGTTTTTGACTTTCAAGGTTACGGACTACAATATACAATTGGAAAATAAACGTTCACTCAATTCTCACAAAAGATATTTGAGTTTTAAAAACGCCTTATTTTTCCCACACCATTACTGGAAGCACCCACAATCCCTTAAGGGAGTGGGCGTCGCTGATTTGCCTGTTTTTTCGATGCGGTTTCTGGCTAAACTAGCAAAGGTGAAATTCCAAAAACTTTTTAAACGTGAAGAACAACTCTTCGCAATTATTTAAAGAATTTCAGTAATCTGATGCAATCAAACCTACGCACTCACATGCAAGCTTCCAAAAAGGATAGGGATAGAAGGGATAAACCAAGGGGGATAGAGGGAAATAAGGATAGGATAGGGAAGGAAAATTCAGAGCCATAGAGGGATAAGGATGGAAAGTGCCATCCCCCTTTTATCCTCACCCCTTTTTTCATCCCGTTTATATCCCTTTTTCTATCCCTATCCCTTTTATCCCGTTTCAATCGTTTTTTCTATCCCTATCCCATTTCTCTCTCTTTTTTATCTCTTTTTCTATCCCTATCCTTTTTTCTATCCTTATTATAAAAATTTTCAAACTTTTAATATTTTTGAAAATTTTCAAATCTTTTTAAAATTTATTTCCAAATTTTAGTTCCAAATTATTTTTCAATGCTTAATTTAATTAATTTTTACAAATTTTGAAAATTATTTACGCTAATTTTTGAGAAAAATTTTCATTTTTCATGAATTATATCAAATTTGACAAAGTTTTTGTTATAATTTTAATATTTTTGGTATATATTTGGGCTCATTTTTTTACATTTTGTGAATTTGAATTCATTTCTTTGAATTTCGATTATTTTCATAGACTTGAAATTTGAAACAAATTTGATTACTATTTTTATCTACTATAAAATTTCCATAAAGTATTTTTTTTCAAATGAACAAATTTTGAATTAAATTTTTCGATTCAAAATATTTTTGATTATGAAAAAATTTCAAATTTTTGAAAAATAATCAAATTCAGGAACAAAATTGATTTTTGAGAAAATGTTCAAATATCTTAGAAAAATTTTTTACTTTAAAATCCAGTTCCGCGGATAATCTTAGTGATTAAATTTAAGTTTGAACTCAACTTCCAATAAAACCGGAAGAGACCATACATCGAAAATGCCACTATTTTTTTCATTTATTTCAGCTTTCGATCCATTTTCATAATAAATAATAATAATTTTCATATAATAAACCTTACCGAAAACACTTAAAAGCTTTCTTCTCCGTCAGTTAACATCAATTTCATTTATTTTTTGTGTCAGGCTCCAGACCATCAATACGAAGAATAATCTAAAGCCTTTTTTTCGAAATTTAGCTTTTGTCGCACAAAAACTGTAAAGACGAAATCTGAAATCGAGATTTAGAGGTTTTTTCAAAACCTATCTCCTCCACCAATTTTCAAGATCAATTTTTGGTTAATACTTTATATGAAAGCTCAAAACTAGTTTGACAATAATATAAAGCTTTTTTTTTCGAAATTTGGATCAGACTATGTACTGGAGGCATATGAAGGTTACTATAATTTCGAAATAATTGAAGCTCAAAAAATTGCAATTGATAGAAAAAAATAGCTTTTATTGTTTATTATGCATTCAAACACTTCAGAATTTTGGTGCCATTTTAACTCGAATACGCCAAAAGAAAAAAAATTAATTTCCGAAGAAAATATGATATTTCGATTATTTTTAATTTTTAACAAGATTTCGTTTTTTAACTCCCGTAGTGACTTTCTGGTCATGCGTTTCTAATCATTTATGAATGAACATTTTCAAAGTGATTGATCGACTATTTGAATAATTGACGTTTGTGCGTTTTTTTTTGAAAATTTTCACTGTATTACAGTACTTATTTTCTACAAAAAATTTGGAATCACCAAATAAAATCTTTCATCGTAATCAGAAATAAATTCTAAGATTTTTTTTCAAAAATTGCTTAAATCACTTTTTGAAAAGAGTGAGGAGCATCTTCAAGAGCTTTTGAGACTTTTTTCCATTACGGCAAAGTCCAAAAACAATCACGTTACCTTCAAATTAAGAAATACGGTTTTGGTTCATGTACACAAATAGTACTCAAATTACGGCGAAAATTTTTGAGGGCTAATAAACACATAATCTAAGAATTGTGAACATAACGGCATTTTCAAAAAACGTCACGTGATCTTATTTTTAAAGAAATAATGATTAATATATGTCATATTCCTAACCTTATTTTATACTTATTTCGTCACGTGATTTTATTTGGACTATGCTGTAATGAGAAAAAAGTCTTAAAAACGTTTGAAGTTTATCATTAATTTTTTTGACGTAATTTGAGTACTTTTTCAAATTACCGTATATCGGTACTATGTTTTTTTTAAAAGTACTCAAAATATTTAAAATCGGATAACCGATTCGCGTTCTACGCCTACGATTATACTAGAATACATATCTTTCCACTTCTGGTAAGTTTTAGAGATCCAGAACCACGACTGATGTAAACAATTAATTCGATGAGTCATCCCAAATTTGTTATCAATAATACAATCAACTCAGGGCGGTTGTCGTGATTAAGAATCAGATTTTGAGAAAATTTTGATGAAAATATTATATTTTTTTTGCAGATTCAACACCCAAATTGGTGACGGTTTATTACTCCAAATTTGAAAATGTCAAATAAAGCCTCAATTCGTATTACTTATGCACTTGTTCGTGAGAATCGTGGGAAAAGAGAGAGTTTAAATTTTCTTATTCACATTTGATGCCTTTTTATTATTATTTTTCACAAATTGTTTTTATAGGACTGTAGAGAATTATTTGAATTATATTATGAACAATGAAAAAATATATGTTAATAATGAATCTTCAGTTATATGCTCGATTAAAAACGTCTGGTCACGCATGACCAGAAGTCACTACTGGTCCAGAAATTGTCGGCCACTACGGGAGTTAAAGTTTTTGTCCGACAAAAGATAAATTTCGAAAAAACACTTTAGATTATTCTTCGTATTGATGGTCTGGAGCCTGACACAAAAAAATAAATGAAAATGATGAAAACTGACATAGAAGAAAGCTTTTTAGTGTTTTTTGGTAAGGTTTATTATACGCTCATGTGAGTGCGTTGGTTTGATTGTATCAGATTACTAAAATTCTGAAATTGATTGCAAAGAGTTGTTCTTCAAGTTTAAAAAGTTTTTGGAATTCGACCTTTGCTAGTTTAGCCAAAAACCGCATCTAAAATTTAAAAACAGGCAAATCAGCGACGCTTAGTCCCTTAATGAAACATACTTCTTTGTTTAAAAGCCATAACTTCAACTGCATTGTAATTTAAAAATATTTAAAACTCGTAAAGCAATTTTATATATTTAAAAAATCTCGATTGTATTTAAATTTTAAAATTATCTTTCAAAAAAATTAAAATTGAATCAATAACCGTTTTAGAACCCCAGTCAAAGAGTCGAAAATCACTTTAAATTTGACAAGTGGGCTATTCTGACCTTTTCTCCTAATTTATTCTGGTTCGTCAACTGGGAAAATGATTTAGATTTTTATATGGATGCATTTGCAATGACAGGAATTCTGATAGCTGGGACAGTATTTATAAAAGGGTGGTATTAAAACAATTCAAATTCTACCTAAAATAGTAATTACAATAGGTTTTTTTAATTTTTGAACAGTTGTTCTGAAAAACAAATTTGATCTGGCGAAAAATGGCCTGAAGGGTTCAAAGTTTAGAGCTTTCTAGCGTTATAAAAAATACATAAGATAACCGTTAGATCACAAATTATACAGCCTGAGTTTTTCTTAATTGGGCCATTTTTTTCTCCAGTCTGCTAGACAGGGAGATTTAATTACCGTCGAAATTGAGCATAACATATGACCCATTGGTAACACGTGACTTTTTGGGCCATTTTTTTCTCCGGGGAAGAAAAAATAGCCTAATTTTGATTTAATTAATTTGAACCAATCAGAAACTAGTATTTCTTTAAGTGTAGCTTATCTTCTTTTAAGTTTAGCTGATTCAGTGTCGTTAAAAAATTACAGAGAACACGACTCCGTTAAATTAGATCAACCGTCAATCATTAAGATGGCAATTGGTTAAAGGCCGCGATATAATTTAATCATAACAGCGTTCGAAAACTTGCAACTTAAAAAAAATGAAAATAACACAGAAAATTGGAATTTTCTTGGGAATTAGGCTCCATTCTATTTACCTTCAAGGTTTTGAATCAAACTTAAAATTGAGGACAAATCAAAAATAAATGATCACCCTGTTTTTCGGTGCTGCAAATATGGTTTTGCTGACTACTCTATGGATGTTATATCATTCTATTGTCGCCATTGGACAAAATTGGTATGGCTTTGGATGGGAAAGTCAAGTTTTAGAAACTGGATTTCTCGCAATTTGGTTTGTGCCCTTATTTTCATGTTCGAAATGGGAAAATAAGCCAGGATTACTTCCGGTACTGGGAAATAAGTGGATGATTTTTCGAATTATGATTGGCGCAGGAAAGCGTGAAAAAGATTTACAATTAAAAAACAGATAATATAAAATGCTATCGGAATTAAAGAAAGTGTGAAAACACGGCATAAAACACGGAGGTTGGGTGTAATTCGTTCTTGTTCCTGTTTTTTCTTATGTTGGCATTGTCTTTCTCAAATGTGTCAAGTCATAAACTTTTTGAAAAAATGTCAGCTACTGCTCAAAAATTAAAAAAAGGTTTTGACATTGCCTATGTTTAAGCTTGAGATTTTCTTGTAATTTTTTCCGTAAAAATAGAAAATTTCAAGCATAAACTTAGGAAATTGAAAAATAAGGTTTTCTATTAACGAGCAGTAGCTGACAATTGTTTAAAATAAATTTTGTACTGAACGTAATATTTTTTCAATTTGAACATAATTTAATAATGGTTAGCAAAATTTTTTTTGCCGTTCCTACCTTTTCATAAACAAATTGTTTAAAACAATGGTCAAAAATCATTCAAAGCCTTTAAAAAATTTAATACCTTAAATAAATTTGAAAATTTTTACTTTTGATATACATTTTTTTCTCACCTTATCACAGGGTTAATCAAAATTCGTGGTGACCAATGCTGGAGAGATTTCACATGTATGAATTATCATTACGAAACTCAGCCTGTTCCAAATCCTATGTCTTATTTTATGCACCAAGTTAGGGATCGGAATTTTATAACTTTTAATTTTAATTTAACGGAAGAATTAAAAAATCGACCCCCAAAGCTCCTGAAGATATTCATAAGCTCGAAGTTGTCGGTAATCATATTGTCGAGTTGATAATGCCGATATTTATTTTATTCCCGTGGAGGACTCCTCGAATGATTTCAGCAGGGTCAATAATTTTTATGATGGGAATCATCATAGTTAGGTAATATTTTATGTCGATGCTTCTTGGACAGAAATGTAGGTTAGGTTTGGCAGTTCGAGATCAGCAGCAGTTTTTGACGACCTCTCATTTTTCATAGTAACTCGAAAATCGTTGGAAACATTGCAAGAACTTTAAATTTAACAAGCACGTTCGTGTTTGCCAAATTTGACCATTTTGGTTGATGGATAGTAGATAATTTATACAAAAACCAAGAAAAGAAGCAAAAATTTGACACCCTGTTTATCAAATGGATATATTTTTGGTCGACAAAATTATTGTGCTATTTTTTAAATGCCCATGTCTTTCTATGAAAACTGCGTGGCCAAAAATAAGCGGTACAACTAAAATACAAATTTACAAAATGTTTCATATTTTGATTAATCTTTTTATTTTTGCGTTGAAACAGGCAACATATATTATTTTTAGTGGCAATTTGGCATTTCTTAACCATTTGACAATGATTCCTGCCATATGTGCTTTCGATGATAAATTTTTCGCCCCAGTGTTTTGCAGTTGTGACAAAATAAAAGCAATTATTTCCGAAAAAACGGTCAAAACTGGACGAATCCGAAAATCAATCAATTTTTGCATATCATGCCTGATTTTGAAATTGAGTTTTCCAGTTGTTATAAATTTATTAAGTAGAAAACAGGTTTGAGAAATTAATGTTTTATTTTTTTAAATTTATGTTATAGATGATGAATCAATCATTTGACCCCTTAAGAATCGTCAATACTTATGGTGCTTTTGGAAGCATTACAAAAGAAAGGACGGAATTGATTTTAAAATTTTCGGAAGTCGAAAATCCAACTAAAAAAGGTATGGACTTAAATTAAACTGTAAAAGTTTTAAACAAGATTGTCAAATAATACAACTGGAATCAATAGCATAACTTTATCATTAATTTGGACGGACTTGTTGGATCTCGAACTTATCTGTTATTATTTGAAAATAAAAGCATAAAAAATTATCATATAAAATTTTCTAACTAATTTTAAATAGAACAATTTGTGCTTTTTTGATCGATAGTTACCGTTTTTCAGAGATTTATTCTAGATAAATAATAATTTTTGAAAATTGGTGAGTTTCTTTTGAAACAACACCTGGTCAGGAGCTGATAGCATTTGTGATAGCGGCAGTGTAATGGGGCCTGTCCGCCTCGCGAGTGTTAGGGTGGTCTGTGTTAGGATGGTCTGGTAGGAGCGTACGTACAAAACGCTTTTCTTGAATAAGAATTGAGTGAATTAAGCTTGAGGTGTGAAAATAAACTTCTATGGCATAATATATTTTTGCAGTGACGACGGCAATTTTTGCTTCTCTTTTAAAATCTTTTTTGAAATATCTATGGACATAATATTTTTTTTCCCCATTTCCTAAAATTAATAGTACGAAATTAAGTGTGACTGTTTAATTTCAATATCACATTCACTGAGAAATTTTAGAGCTTAATGTTAAAGTTGCTAAGGTAGCTTTTTTTTTAATAGAACCCACCCTACTCAGTCATTTTTCGGGAGAAGACCATACCAGATATCAACAAACGGTTTTCTGTTATGTGTAGCAATAAATTTTTGGCCTAAAAATTTTGTTTTTATTATGGTTAACCGTTCACTGGAATTGATGTTCCAAAAACGGTTAACATTTGGAGATAATAAGCAATATTTATATGGGAAGATAACATTGCGGGTAGTTTTTCAAAAGAAAAATTTTGGCATTAATTATTTTGACATGTGACACCTGAAGGGTGTCAAATTACCCTTTTTAGGAAGACTGAAAAACAGAAAATGTTTATGTGAGATAATATTTCGGGTCGTTTTTCAAGAGAAAATTTTTGGCATTATTATTTTGACATGTGACACCTCAAAGGGTGTCAATATTACACTTTTTTTACAATCGGCTAAAATACATAATGTTGATGTGAGAAATACATTTCGAGGTAGTTTTTCAGAGAAAATTTTGGCATCAACCATTTTGTCATGTGTTTCAAAGGTGTCCATTACACTTTTTATTATCTCACATAAACATTTTCTGTTTTTCAGTCTTTACCTAAAAAAGGGAATTTGACACCTTTTAAGGTGTCACATGTCAAAATAATAATGCCAAAAATTTTCTCTTGAAAACTGCCCCGTAATGTATATTATCACATAACATCTTATGTATTCCAGCTGATCCTAAGAGTTAATTTGACACCCTCCGAGGTGTCACATGTCAAAATAATACTGCCAAATTTTCTCTTGAAAAACTACCCAAAATGTATTCTCACATAAACATTTTCTGTTTTCAGCCGATACCTAAAAAGTGTAATTTGACACCTTTTAGGTGTCATAATACAAAATAAATAATGCCAAAATTTTCTTGAAAAACGACCCCGAAATGTATTATCTCACATAAACTTTTCTTTTTTTCAGTTTATGCCTAAAAGTGTAATTTGACACCCTTTCAGGTGTCACATGTCAAAAAATTAATGCCAAAATTTTCTTTTGAAAAACTACCCGCTAATGTATCTTCCCTATAAATATTGCTTGATTATCTCGAAAAAATTGTTAACGGTTTTGGAACATAATTACCGGTGAACCGGTTAACCATAATAAAAACAAAAAATTTTTAGCGCCACAAATTTACTTGGCTACACATAACAGAAACCGTTTTTCATATCTGGTATGGTCTTCGAAAAATGACTGAGGTAGGGTGTTCTATTAAAAAAAAGCTACCTAACCTGAAGGCAGGTGTCCAAGCTTATATCAAAATTATTTTTGCACCAAGCTAAACTCCCCAATTTTTACCCGAGAATAACTCGAGGAAGGTTACCAGACTACCGCTATTACAAAAATCATCTCCCCCTGATGATAAGGCAAAATGTTCTATTTAAAAATATAATCTTTTGGTGATGCTGCGCATCCCCAAAACGAATTATTGTATAAAATAATAAAATCTGATTTGTTGACAAGGCACAAGAATATATATTGTGATTGTTTTTATAACCAAAAAGACCACGGAGATTTCAGGAATTTTTAACGACCTTGAGAAATCCAAATTTAAATTTCGTGATTTTCTCAAATCGAGCTCAAGAGCGCCTCTAGTTAGAAATATGCTGGGAAAATAGTATGAAGATTGGTTTGCATTCATAATTTTTTCTCAAAAATAGTCTATTGAGCCCATTATTTTACTTCTTAAGTTAAACTGATCTAGACGTTTTTTTTATTTTTGGTAGTATTGAAACTGTAAAATCACTTTTTCAAAAACAGCTTGATAACGCGAAACGTTGCAGAGAATAAATTATTAAAAAATTCTCAAAATCTTCAAAAGTCCTGAAAATTTTTGAAATTAAGGGGGTAGGTGTTGCTTTTTGGTACCTTTCAATCACGCCTCAGAACAATTCTGAGGATACTTGTTTGTAGATCTAGCATTCGTCTAACGATTACACATCTCAAAGTCAACATTGTTACATCACACCGTGGTGGTCTATTCTGAACCACTTAACGGTTTTTGAAAATCTATTGCTCTTTAGTACCCCCACATATCAAAGCGTCTCAAAGTTTAACACAAAGTAGCGGAATAAATGAGAACGAAAATGTGAACGAGAACCGAATTTCCAACTTTTTTCTTCTAGAATCTCACTTAAACGCCGATTTTCCAGTTTTTTGACTTCAAACTCTATCTTCTTTCAGACGAATGTTTATAATGAAGCCGTTTTTCGACTAAGGTAGATAAATATAATGCGGTCAATGTGATGAGAAGGATTTTTTGAATAATATTCTAAAATTCTAGAAAATTGATTTAAAGTGAACCGGAAATGAAAAGGCCGAAAAAAAAGTTCGTCTGATTGAAACAAAAGTACCACCAAATTAAAGCTGAGAGTTCACTGACAAAAGAATACTGCTTTACAAGCTAACGCAGAAGTTTGAACCAATCAGCGTCAAATTCCGATAATTGAGTTTAACATTTTGCTTAAAAATAATTGAAATTCTAGAATTCGAATAACATTTCCGATAATTTTAATGTCATGCATCCGTTTGAAGCGGTTCATATTCACCAATTAACATGTTCATATCATTGTTGGAATACCAGTTTTATGCGGCTTAAGGGGGTGGGTGTCGCTGGTTTGACCTTTTTACGAAGCTATTTTTGAATAAAACTAGCAGAGCTGATATCTCAAAACTTTCGCATCTTGAAGACAACTCTTCACGGTGATTCTAATTTAACAGTATCTGATACCAATCCACCTACGCCGCGACACCTACGCCTTTTAAAAAGCCTCCTAAAAAAACCACTCAATACGTATTTTCTCCTTCAATTCTACACCATTTTATCATTATCTTTTTGTGCCAGGCTCCAGAGAAGCCTCACATTAATGCAAAAGCGCTTTTGTTTTAAAATTTTGCTTTCAGCGGACAAAAACGCGAAAAAAACAAATTTTTTGGAATGGTCAGTTTGGGAGGCTCAGGCAAAAGCTATCTCCTCCACCGGCTTGAGAGATACAGTTTCGACTCATACTGCTTCTGAAAGCACAAGACTTGTTTGACAATGAGCTAGAGAGTTTTTTTTTTGAAATTTTGCTTCGGCGTCTCTTGAGAGCCATGTCAACTTTTTATTTGAGCCTAAATTTTTGACAAAATTAAGAAACCAGAAAAAATGCTTCGAAATATTTTTTTTCCGTAAATACAAACACTTTTAAGGATTTGGGTGCAATTT